>SNQJ01S0164565.1:7618-28782 GCA_010110895.2 Picea sitchensis | reverse complement strand
TACATGGTTGGATGCATTTGTTTATGGTACAGATTGAATATAGGTTATTTGGTACAGGTTGGTGCATGGTTGATGCACTTGTTTATGGTACAGGTTGATTACAGGTTGAGGTACAGGTTGATGCATGGTTCCGATTTATTGGTATAGGTTTACAATGGTATATATCACAGTGACAGGTTGACAGTCGTTCCATCATTCTACTTCACTTCAGGGTGGCAGGATGGGGCAAGGATAGGTGGTTGTAGCCACCTTCCGGTTGTAGTCATAGAACATATGGGGTTGTAGTCTCCTTCTAGTTGTAGCCAGAGAATTGGGGAGTTGGAGCTTCCCTCAGGTTGTTTCCTGAGAAACTAGGGGGTTGGAGCCTAATTCCATTTGCAGCTGGAAAACAAAGGAAGTTGGTGCTTCCAATGAATGTAATTCTTCAAGACATATAAGAAAAATCATTCAATGGTTTTCTCTCGATTTGGGTTTCCACGCAAAACACTGGTGTACTGTGTATGTGTATGTTTGTTCATTTGTTCGTTTCTTATTTACTCTACAATTATTGGATGATAATGATTCATTGATATAACACTTGGATTACATTGTTAAAAAGGATTAAATTTCTCTATTACTGATTCACCCCCCCCTCTTAGTAATCCAACAGTTTTACTTTGATCATTTTTCATATAAAATCTGTCAAGTACTGAAATGGATCAAATTTCTTAGTGTCTATTTTTTTTATTAAGAAGGAATTAATATTTTAGATGTTTTGATTGTTTTCTTTTAATTGAGCCAATCTTGAGTTTACTCATATTCATCATATTCATAGACAAAGATGTTTGAAATTCTTAATCTTATATTTTGAATTATGAAATTTTAATTTTGTAAAATCTATATGAATTTGTGATTTTCATGAAAACAATTTTGAACCTCGAGTTTAATATCCATACAAAGAATTGCTAGCAAAGGTATCCATTGCAGCATTGATCTACACTTCAAATATTCATACATTTTGATAAATTGAAACGTTGGTAAAAGTTGTGACAGAAAAAACACGTAAGATCGAACGCTTTGGACCTACAAAGTTAAAATTTAAATGTAACTAGTGGAAGAATGATAATATTATTGCATTGAATAGAAGACATGTAGTTCTACATACTTGTAGGATGGGTGCTCTCAATAAAAAAGAAGGACATCATATGTTTTCACGTGCTTATGTTTTTATGGGGATTACCTAAAGAAAGTGGACAATATTAACACACCAAACTCACCATGTTGTTACATGTTTTATCTCCTAGATTCAAATCCACATATAAGAATTTCATTTGGAATATTCATTCTTGCAAGATACATATGAGTGGATACAATGTTTCAAGAGAGATGTAGTAATTTTGGATTGCTAATAGTTATTTTTATATCTAGAGTGGCTCCCATAATTCGAGAGGACCTAAATCATCTAAAATAGAGGGGCTCGTGTGCGTCGTATATTCACTTTCTCGTCGCGGTGATAATCATAAATAATTGGGATCCGAAATTTCATGATATCCTATAACAAGGGGTAAGAGATTGACCTCTTGCAGAGTAATGTTGGTGATCTCTGCTTGAGCAGAAGTCAATTGGGATTGTAGCTATGTTACTTTATTCTAGAGTTCATTGATTATTCCTACACAACCATGGACATTATCTCGAATTCTTTCGCTTGCCTCATACACCATACTGCTTACTGCATCACCTCCCTGCTTGGCTGGAAGATCCTGTAACAACAAACCGATCCCAAAATCAGCCAGCCCATCACAAATACTTTGTACAGATCAATACAAAACACATTAGAAACCTGATCTTGAGGCCTTTATTATTTTAATTAAACCTATTTTGGGAATATTTATGGAGCAGTTCAATCCTCTGAGTCATCATTCCACCATGCTTGCAATTTCAATGAAAGAGAAACTTTGATTATGTATGAAATTTCGGTCTTTGTAGGAATTGTGGTTGGAGAAATTTTAAGTAGAGTTTGTCTCACAATTATTGAGATTAGTTCCTTTGGAAATTATTGGTATGTACTAATTGTCAGAGTTCACAATAAACATATTTGAAACCGTGAAATAGATTACACAATTCGTCATGAAGATGAAGAAGACATTTGAATTTGTGGATAGTTAGGAAATAATTTTGGAATGATATGCTGGTAGACTGCATTATAGAAATGGAACAAACCTGTAGTAATTTGATAACATGCCATTTCTGAAGACTCCATGCACCAAGAGGAATTTCTTTGGATTGCTTTGGGGAAAATAAGGCGCAAGGACGCATTGCTCTGAGCCTTTCTTTCTTTGGATCTTGCAACTAGAGAACGAATATGTGGATGATGTTTGTGACTTGAAAGTAGTTTCTTCATTCATCTGCAAAATAATTCGATACAAAATAAAATAGGTTGTGTTAGCTTTTTTGGACACAAAAACATATCTACTCTCTTAGTGTAACGACCCCGACCATCAACCCCACTGTTGGGCAACGCTACTACGTGGAACACACACACACACACATATATAACATGCATATTAAATCAAATTAATGCATTTAACATATAATTACGGCCATCATATAGACTTAAATAGAATTAACAATAAATATCATTGCAACATAATACATGATAATATTAAAAGCATCACAAACATGCATTTTAACTGAAATTAAACATATAATGATACTTATCTTTGAAACTGTAGTAACTCCACCAACTACGTGCAGAACTTCCACGAACCTCCCAGCCTTAGACCACGCTGCTCATCACACTCTGCAGTGGGTCACCCCTGAGCTGGGACTAAGCTCCACCCCGGGCAAGGGAATCCTAGACTAGGCTAAGGTTACAGGAAAACTGCACAGAGAAACCAGAAGGATTCTCTCCAGGAGCCTTCGTATGCCCACTACTCACAGAATCTCATTCCCCATAGGCCTGTTCCACCCGGGAGTATGCACCTTCACAAGCACAGTCCATCGGTGCTTCACCTCCCTCTCTAGGTCTCGACAACAGGTCGGATCAGGAATTCTCAGAGCTCCGTAGTTGCTGCTGGACTCTCTCTGAGAGAAAACCACTTCCCAACAGACTCTCTCACCTGCAGAGAAATGCTCACAGGCCTGGAAACCTGCCTCTTCAACCACGAGCCTGACAACCTGCTTCTTCAACTAGTTTCAACCCAATTCCTACAACGTGATGATAACAACAACACAATTCCACTCAGGAAAAACAGAAGGTAGTAACCCAAAGATAGTTCAGGTACAGACTAGACTCTATAAGGGCGGATAGGCTGGGCTCATAGGATACACAGGTGACACGGCTTAATCCACGGGTTTGCCATTGGTTTCAGGGTGCGTGATAAGGAATAAACATAGAGGTTTAACATAGACTCAAATGGTTCAGACGATGGATACATCGAATTCTCAGGAAAACATTACGTTTTTCTGGTTTCAGAGCTGCGTGAGGGTATGCAGAGATCAGAAGTAGACACACAACAAGACAGACAATGGATGCCCGAATGGAGAATGAACCCCCATCATGGCTCAATTATTGGGTTAAATTGCATGTGCCTGGGCTGATACATGTCGCCCATGAAGCTGCATGCACTCCATCATGTATGCATTTCCTTTTCTAGGAACTTAGGATAAAAGTATACCATTCAAACCACTTTGGAATAATAATAAACTATTATTCCCAAAGACTTAAGCCCCTCTTTCCAACCTTTCAACACCCTTTCACTTACCCACCTTATGGAAGCTTATTCCCCCATCACTCTTTCTTCATGGTCGGTCTGCACGCAACGATGTTTAATCTTTATTAATGTTCTGCATAATTACATATACAAAAACAAGCTCCTGGCCTATAGGACTTAGGCTCTCCGGCCTAATAAACACATAAGCCCACCAGCTTATCAATAATCGGTTCACTAGCCTACAAAAAATGATTACAATTCATAAACATGATTACAATTCATAATATAACTGGGGCACATTCTTGGGGTATTACAATCCCCTCCCCTTATTTTTGCATGGTCCTTAATGCAACTCTTTACACAACATCAACAAGATTTTCAAAATCTTCAAAAGATGCGGGTATTCTGCCCACATAGCATCTTCATGCTCCCATGTTGTGTCCTTAGGACTGTACCAGGTCCATTGGACCTTTACAAGCCCTATGGCTCGATTCTGGAACTATTTTCTTTTCCGATCCAATATGCGCACATGATGCACTTGCAGGACACCTTCTTGCTCCACCTGAATCACAATCCAATCGATTACATGATTAGCATCAGGTATATATTTCTTAAGCAATGAAACATGAAACACATTATATACATTCATGGATGAAAGTAATGCAAGCATATATGCAATTGACCCTATCCTTTCTAGGATGTCAAATGGCCCACAAAATCTAGCTGCCAACTTGGTGCAGTTTTCGAGCTTCAGGGAACTTCTATTGGCTTTCTCTTTCAGGAAAACATGATCACCCACTTTAAACTTTCTACGGGTTCTGTTTTTATCAGCATAACTTTTCTACCTGTCTTGGGAAACCTTTAAATTCTGCTTAATTTTCATCATTTTCTCTTCCATTTCCTTGAGAAACTCTGGCCCAACCACTGCTCTATCAGCTGGATTATCCCAACTTACTGGAGTATTGCACTTTCTTCCATAAAGTGCATCAAATGGGATCATATTCAACGATGCTTGATACCCATTTTTTAGGCAAATTCTACCAAATGTAGGTAGTCTTCCCATTTATATGGTTTTTCCATCACATACATCCTTAGCATGTCTTCAATTACTCTATTCACCCTCTCCATCTATCCATTAGACTCAGGATGATAAGCAGTGTTGAAGTTCAGATTCATTTCGAATCCTTTGAACAACCCCTTCCAGAACTTTGAGGTAAATTTTAGGTCCCTATCAGACACAATTGTCTTGGGAATACCATGCAATCGTGCTATTTCCCTCATAAAAATATCAACAACATTAGCTGCCTTGTGAGTAGTTTTTAATGGAATAAAATGGACAGCTTTCGTAAGCTTGTCCACCACCACCATGATTGCATCATGCTGCTTGTCGGTTCTGGGAAATCATGTGATGAAATCCATTGTCACCACTCCCCACTTCCACTCAGGAATGGGTAAAGGTTGCAACAACCCTACTGGGTGCCTGTGCTCAGCTTTAACCTTCTGGAACTCCATACATCTAGCGATGTATTCAAAAATCTCTTTCTTCATACCTGGCCAAAATTAATGGCTCTTGACTACTGCCACAATTTTCTGATATCCAGGGTGCCTTGCATACGACACATTATGAATTTCATTAAAAATCATAAGTTTCAAGTCCTATACATTAGGTACATAAATTTTGTTCTTGTACAGAAGTGTTCCGTCGGTTTCCAATTTATAATTCTCCACTTTCTGTGGCATCTTACCTTGCTATAACTTTTCTACCAAATCCTTGTACTGCAAGCCTCCAAATTTTTTCTTTTAATATCAGTTCAGTACATTCTAATGGTTGTAGCATGTAATTCATGTACTCTCCTATTGAGTGCATCAACCACTTTATTCTCCTTCCCTTTGATATGCTTGATATCAAAATTGTACTCACAGAGAAAATCCAACCACCTACCCTGTCTAGCGTTCAAGGTTGGTTGACCAAACAAATACTTCAGACCGTTATGGTATGTCCTCAGTTCAAACCTCCTTCCTATGAGGTAATCCCTCCATTTATTTAGAGCCTGTACTATGGCTGCCAAGTCCAAATCATGAGTTGCATAGTTCCTTTTGTGCTCTTTCAAATTTCTGGATTCATAGAAGACTACGAATCCATTCTGACTGAGGAATCCTCCCAGTCCTTCTTTGCATGCATCTGTACACACTACAAAGTCTTCATTCGGATCTTCAATCCTCAGTATTGGAGCATAGGTTAACAGTTGCTTCAATTGCTAGAAGCTTCTCTCACAATCCTATGTCCACTCAAACTTCTTCTCCTTCCTTTGTAAGGAAGTGATAGGGTAAGCTATCCTTGAGAACCCTGTGACAAACCTTCTGTAATAAACATCTAGACCCACAAAGGATCTGAATTTTGTCATGTTCTTTGGCACTGACCATTCTCCAATGGCCTCAATATTCTCAGGATCTACAACTATCCCATCCTCTGAAATAATATGCCCCAGTTAATGGATCCATTTTTGATAAAATGAGCATTTGCTCAACCTGGTATACAGTTGATGCTCTCTTATCACTTGCAAAACCATCCTGAGATGTTGTTCATGCTCTTCCTATGACTTGGAATACACCAGAATGTCATCTAGGAAGACTATGACAAACTTGTCTAGATAGTCCCTGAATACACCATTCATCAGGAACATAATAGAAATGGGTGCATTCGACCATCCAAACGGCACAACTGTGAACTCATAATGACCATACCTTGTTCTAAAGGCGGTCTTGCTGATGTCTTCATCCTTTATCCTTACCTGGTGATATCCTGACCTGAGGTCTATCTTTGAAAATATCCTCCCATCCTTCAACTGATCGAAGAGGTCATCAATCCTAGACATAGGATATTTGTTCTTTATAGTTACTTTGTTCAATTGTCTAAAATTGATATACAATATCAACGTCCCATCCTTCTTCTTCATGAATAGGACCAGGGCACCCCAAGGTGACACACTTGGGTGTATATACCCCTTCTTCAGAAGCTCTTCAAGCTGCAATTGCAGCTCTTTCAACTTCGACGTACTCATTCTGTAAGGAGCTTTTGACACTAGAGCTCCTACATGCATCAGGTTATAGAGAAGTCAATATCTCTCTTCGGGGGTAGTTCGGGTACCTCCTGAAATACATATTCAAACACTTTAGTACCGTGTGATATCCAATCTTCGATACCTCATCCTTAGATGCTTCCTCCACATGGGCTGCAAATAATTGACAACCTTTCCTGTAGTACTTCTTCAGCTGCATTGCTAAGATTTCTATGATAGCGATAGCTCTGGGAATTCCTTGGACTATTCTCTGATTTCCTTCCTCATCCAAGAAAGTGAATTCATTGTTACGACAGTCCAAGATGGCATGGTACTGGTACAACTAGTCCATCCCAATTAGACAGTCATAAGAACCTAAAGGAAAAAGGTTCAATTTAGCTGTTGTGCTCAGTCCATTCATGTCCACTGGACATGACTTAACTAACTCAATGACTTTTTTCTTGGTTCCTGTAGCCAACTTCACTAACCAAGACTTTTCATGTTTTCTTCTAGACAATTGCAAACTTTCCACCACTCTAGGATATATATAACTATGGCTAGCCCCTGAATCAATTAAAATAGTAAATTGTTGGTTGTTAATCATACCTTCCACTTCAATCATGTGCGATTGATATTCAACTTGCTTGTTTTCTAGGGCTGCGACTGATATTCAACTGTTTCAACTTGCTGAACATTATGGATAGCTCTAACTTTGCCATTTTTGTGGGGACAATCTCTATGCTTATGGTTTCCCTAACAGCCCCAACAATGAATGGGCCTCTGCCTTGGACTTTGTCCCCCTACGTCAGCCATTCTAATCTCTCTAAACGATGGATGTCATTGAGCACTGTTTCTAAAAAAGGGAGGTTTGTTTCCCTTCTGCCTCCACATTTTCTTGAACTTCTTCTGGTCATCCCAAGCCTTCCAAAAGGTAGGCTTTTCCCTTTGCTTTTCATATAGGCATTTCACTCTTCTTATCGTTTCTTCCATAGTCTTAGGGTCATCATACTCAATATTGTACCCATTGGAAGGTGGAAGTCCACTAAGATACCTTTGAATCTTGACAGTCTTATCCTTGATGAAGGAAACATACTTCAGTAATTCCAAAAACCTTCGTTTGTATTCATCAATGGTCATGCTACCCATCTTGAGTTCAAATAACTCTTTCATCTTTTTGTCATAATATCTTTTAGTCAAGTATTTCTTGTTTAAATACCTCTTGAATTCTCTCCAAGTGATATCTTTCTCTCTAATGTGCTTCACCTGCACAAGTTTATCCCACCACATGGATTCTTTTCCTTTCAGTTGATACATCACAATTCTTCCTTCTGCATGAGAGGAATAATTCTACAGTTGGAAATATTTCCTCATGCCAAGAAACCATGTTTCGACATCTTCATCCTTCTTGTGTTCTCCATCAAACGTAGGAGGCTTAATCTTGTTCATTTCACCCTTTAGTTCATCCACTCCAGATCTCCTATGCTTTCTTGTAGGAGATGGGCTTGAACTACTATGTTCCCTCTTCTTGGAGTGACCTTGGGAGTGATGATAGTCTCTACCAACACTCCTTGATCTTCTTCCCTCAAAAGTATGGTGAATCCCTATTTTTCTCGAGTCTCTCTCCTTGTCCAACTTATTTTCTATTCTCTCTAGACTCTTCATCAACTTTAAGTTGAATTCTCCCTACTGTTCCTTAGCTTTCATGAGATTTCTGCTATCTGCTCGGTGAGTTTGGGCATCTTTCTGCAATCGTTCAATGATTTTCATCATATGCCCTTCCTTATATATCTCTTCTCCATGCCCATTGGAGTTGGACCCTTCAACTCCCAAATGAACATCCATTCCTTTGCTTCATTCTCTGAACTGGAAGCATTCCATGTCTCCTCCATTCCACGTCTACCTAGCATCCTATGGCTGACACTTGCTATGTAACGTTAGGCATATGAGTTTCGGGACTTTGGGACTTCAAAATATTTCACATCCGCACACCTGAACCATTAATCTCCGAACACTTCCATGTCACCTCAGGTGACGTTACTACGTTACATCACTTAAAGTTTTCCCAATTGCGGGGGCATGCAATTGTGGTTTGGAGTAACCCTCCTTTCTTCCCACAATTCTCCTGACGCTAAAACGTAACCCCTCAGTGAAACCACAGTTTGGATTGCGAGACAACCTTGGAGAATTAGCTTCCATGCAACTTGGGTCCTCGCAATTTCTCCTAGCTGTTGATCTTGATGTATCATGATCAACGCCACTGTAGGTCCTCTGACCTTTAACTACGTTACGTAACCTCGAACCCCACTAATCCTTCTCACATAGGATGCTACATGGAAAAATACTAGCGACTGATACGTGGCCCATTCAAATGGCCGACACTTGTCACGTTCCAAATGCCATTTCAATCTTCCACGGGCTCTAAACCCACTGACACATGGCACACATACCATGTGTCCACGTCACCTCTAGGCGACATCATCATGACTCACCACTTCGACTCTTCAGGCTTCGGGAGTTTCAACTCCTCTACACTCACTTTTGTCTGGAGCGCTTTCTACCAAAGTTCACGATCTACCGATGCATGTCCTTCATAATCGAACGATTGCGATCTACTTTGGGACTTCGGGATTTCATCACACTCCACACTTGGAATCCTCCGAAGCGATTTTCCTTTTCCTTCTTGGACACGAATCTAACATTCAGGCTCTTTTCCTACGATCTACGATGTATATCTCCTTTGGAATTTTATTCCTCAACGCATTCCACTTCTCCCGACTGCTGAACTCCGAAAGGATTCAATGATAACCTTCCTGCACCTTCTCCGGATCTAACAGTCGTAAAGGTTTTCCTCTCCTTCCTAACAGATCCTATGGCTACAACACCCCAAGTGTTGAGCTCTCTCTCTCTATGGTCAAATACCAAGCCGGTTGTGGTTTTATTCTACCGCTACTCCTCCTGAGCTTTGTAACATGACCAAGTAACCCCTTGGCACTCAGAAACATTCTAAGGTTCGAAATTGGTTTCATCCGAACACCATTTATTCTCGAAACCTTGGGTCGAAAGACCACTTATCCAGTCGATCCAAGCTTAGCATTGAAACCTTGGCTCTGATACCATATTGTAACGTCCTTGGCCATCAACCCCACTTTCAGGCAATGCTACTATGCGAAACATTCACATGCATACATACATACATACATACATACATACATACATACATACATACATACATACATACATACATACATACATACATACATACATACATANGAAGGAATTAATATTTTAGATGTTTTGATTGTTTTCTTTTAATTGAGCCAATCTTGAGTTTACTCATATTCATCATATTCATAGACAAAGATGTTTGAAATTCTTAATCTTATATTTTGAATTATGAAATTTTAATTTTGTAAAATCTATATGAATTTGTGATTTTCATGAAAACAATTTTGAACCTCGAGTTTAATATCCATACAAAGAATTGCTAGCAAAGGTATCCATTGCAGCATTGATCTACACTTCAAATATTCATACATTTTGATAAATTGAAACGTTGGTAAAAGTTGTGACAGAAAAAACACGTAAGATCGAACGCTTTGGACCTACAAAGTTAAAATTTAAATGTAACTAGTGGAAGAATGATAATATTATTGCATTGAATAGAAGACATGTAGTTCTACATACTTGTAGGATGGGTGCTCTCAATAAAAAAGAAGGACATCATATGTTTTCACGTGCTTATGTTTTTATGGGGATTACCTAAAGAAAGTGGACAATATTAACACACCAAACTCACCATGTTGTTACATGTTTTATCTCCTAGATTCAAATCCACATATAAGAATTTCATTTGGAATATTCATTCTTGCAAGATACATATGAGTGGATACAATGTTTCAAGAGAGATGTAGTAATTTTGGATTGCTAATAGTTATTTTTATATCTAGAGTGGCTCCCATAATTCGAGAGGACCTAAATCATCTAAAATAGAGGGGCTCGTGTGCGTCGTATATTCACTTTCTCGTCGCAGTGATAATCATAAATAATTGGGATCTGAAATTTCATGATATCCTGTAACAAGGGGTAAGAGATTGACCTCTTGCAGAGTAATGTTGGTGATCTCTACTTGAGAAAAAGTCAATTGGGATTGCAACTATGGTACTTTATTCTAGAGTTCATTGATTATTCCTACATAGTCATGGACATTATCTCGAATTCTTTCGCTTGCCTCATACACCATACTGCTTACTGCATCACCTCCCTGCTTGGCTGGAAGATCCTGTAACAACAAACCGATCCCAAAATCAGTCAGCCCATCAAAAATACTTTGTACAGATCAATACAAAACACATTAGAAACCCGATCTCGAGGCCTTTATTATTTTAATTAAACCTATTTTGGGAATATTTATGGAGCGTTTCAATCCTCTGAGTCATCATTCCACCATGCTTGCAATTTCAATGAAAGCAAAACTTTGATTATGTATGAAATTTTGGTCTTTGTAGGATTTGTGGCTGGAGAAATTTTAAGTAGAGTTTGTCTCACAATTATTGAGATTAGTTCCTTTGGAAATTATTGGTATGTACTAATTGTCAGAGTTCACGATAAACATATTTGAAACCGTGAAATAGATTACACAATTCGTCATGAAGATGAAGAAGACATTTGAATTTGTGGATAGTTAGGAAATAATTTTGGAATGATATGATGGTAGACTTCATTATAGAAATGGAACAAACCTATAGTAATTTGATAACATGGCCATTTCTGAAGACTTCGTGCACTAAGAGGAATTTCTTGTGATTGCTTTGGGGAAAATAAGGCGCAAGGACGCATTACTCTGAGCCTTTCTTTCTTTGGATCTTGCAACCAGAGAACGAAGATGTGGATGATGTTTGTGACTTGAAAGTAGTTGCTTCATTCATCTGCAAAATAATTTGTTACAAAATAAAATATGTTGTGTTAGCTTTTTTGGACACAAAAACATATCTACTCTCTTAGTGTAACGTCCCCGACCATCAACCCCACTGTCGGGCAACGCTACTACGTGGAACATTCACACACACACACACACACACACACACACACACACACACACACATATAACATGCATATTAAATCAAATTAATGCATTTAACATATAATTACGGCCATCATATAGACTTAAATAGAATTAACAATAAATATCATTGCAACATAATACATGATAATATTACAAGCATCACAAACATGCATTTTAACTGAAATTAAACACATAATGATACTTATCTTTGAAACTGTAGTAACTCCACCAACTACGTGCAGAACTTCCACGAACCTCCCAGCCTTAGACCACGCTACTCATCACACTCTGCAGTGGGTCACCCCCGAGCTGGGACTAAGCTCCACCCCGGGCAAGGGAATCCTAGACTAGGCTAAGGTTCCGGGAAAACTGCACATAGCAACCAGAAGGATTCTCTCCAGGAGTCTTTGTATGCCCTCTACTCATAAACTCTCATTCCCCACAGGCCTGTTCCACCCGGGAGTATGCACCTTCACAAGCACAGTCCATCGGTGCTTCACCTCCCTCTCTAGGTCTCGACAACAGGTCGGATCAAGAATTCTCAGAGCTCCATAGCTGCTTCTAGACTCTCTCTGAGAGAAAACCACTTCCCAATAGACTCTCTCACCTGGAGAGAGATGCTCACAGGCCTGGAAACCTGCCTCTTCAACCACGAGCCTGACAACCCGCTTCTTCAACTAGTTTCAGCCCAATTCCTACAAGGTGATGATAACAACAACACAATTCCACTCAGGAAAAATAGAAGGCAGTAACCCAAAGATATTTTAGGTACAAACTAGAATCTATAAGGGAGGATAGGCTGGGCTCATAGGATACACAGGTGACATGGCTTAATCCACGAGTTTTCCACTGGTTTCAGGGTGCGTGATAAGGAATACACGTAGAGGTTTAACATAGAGTCAAATGGTTCAGACGATGGATACATCGAATTCTCAGGAAAACATTACGTTTTTCTGGTTTCAGAGCTGCGTGAGGGTATGCAGAGATCAAAAGTAGACACACAGCAAGACAGACAATGGATTCCCGAATGGAGAATGAACCCCCATCATGGCTCAATTATTGGGTTAAATTGCATGTGCCTGGGCTGACACATGTCGCCCATGAAGCTGCATGCACTCCATCATGTACGCATTTCCTTTTCTAGGAACTTAGGATAAAAGTATACCATTCACACCACTTTGGAATAATAATAAATTATTATTCCCAAGGACTTAAGCCCCTCTTTCCAACCTTTCAACACCCTTTCACTTACCCACCTTATGGAAGCTTATTCCCCCATCACTCTTTCTTCATGGTCGGTCTGCACGCAACGATGTTTAATCTTTATTAATCTTCTGCATAATTACATATACAAAAATAGGCTCCTGGCCTATAACACTTAAGCCCACCAACTTATCGATAATCGGTTCACTAGCCCACAAAAAATGATTACAATTCATAAACATGATTACAATTCATAATATAACCGGGGCACATCCTTGGGGTATTACAATCCCCTCCCCTTATTTTTTCACTGTCCTTAATGCAACTCTTTACACAACATCAACAAGATTTTCAAAATCTTCAAAAGATGCGGGTATTTTGCTTGCATAACATCTTCATTCTCCCATGTTGTGTCCTCAGGACTGTACCAGGTCCACTGGACCTCTACAAACCCTATGGCTCGATTCTGGAGCTATTTTCTTTTCCGGTCCAATATGCGCACATGATGCACTTGCAGGACACCTTCTTGCTCCACTTGAATCACAGTCCAATCGATTACATGATTAGCATCAGGTATACATTTCTTAAGCAATGAAACATGAAACACATTATGTACATTCATGGATGCAGGTAATGTAAGCATATATGCAAATGACCCTATCCTTTCTAGGATGTCAAATGGCCCACAAAATCTAGCTGCCAACTTGGTGCAGTTTTCGAGCTTCAGGGAACTTATATTGGCTTTCACTTTCAGGAAAACATGATCACCCACTTTAAAATCTCTATGGGTTCTATTTTTATCAGGATAAATTTTCTATCTGTCTTGGGAAACCTTTAAATTCTGCTTAATTTTCATCATTTTCTCTTCCATTTCCTTGAGAAACTCTGGCCCAACCACTACTCTATCAGCTGGATTATCCCAACTTACTGGAGTATTTCACTTTCTTCCATAAAGTGCATCAAATGGGAACATCTTCAACGATGCTTGATACCCATTTTTTACGCAAATTCTACCAAATGTAGGTATTCTTCCCATTTATATGGTTTGTCCATCACATACATCCTTAGCATGTCTTCGATTACTCTATTCACCCTCTCCGTCTGTCCATTAGACTCAGGATGATAAGCAGTGTTGAAGTTCAGATTCATTTCGAATCCTTTGAACAACCCCTTCCAGAACTTTGAGGTAAATTTCAGGTCCCTGTCAGACACAATTGTCTTGGGAATACCATGCAATCGTGCTATTTCCCTCATAAAAATATCAACAACATTAGCTGCCTTGTGAGTAGTCTTTAATGGAATAAAATGGACAACTTTAGTAAGCTTGTCCACCACCACCATGATTGGATCATGCTGCTTGTCGGTTCTGGGCAATCATGTGATGAAATCCATTGTCACCACTCCCCACTTCCACTCAGGAATGGGTAAAGGTTGCAGCAACCCTACTGGGTGCCTGTGCTCAGCTTTAACGTTCTGGCACTCTATACATATAGCGATGTATTCAAAAATATCTTTCTTCATACCTGGCCAAAGTTAATGGCTCTTGACTACTGCCACAATTTTCTGATATTGAGGGTGCCTTGCATAAGACACATTATGCATTTCATTAAAAATCATAAGTTTCAAGTCCTGAACATTAGGTACATAAATTTTCTTCTTGTACAGAAGTGTTCCGTCGGTTTCCAATTTATAATTCTCCACTTTCTGTGGCATCTTACCTTGCTATAACTTTTCTACCAAATCCCTGTACTGCAAATCTATATTTACAGCCTCCAAAATTTTTCTTTTAATATCAGTTCAGTACATGCTAATGAATGTAGCATGTAATTCATGTACTCTCCTATTGAGTGCATCAACCACTTTATTCTCCTTCCCTTTGATATGCTTGATATCAAAATTGTACTCACAGAGAAAATCCAACCATCTACCCTGTCTAGCTTTCAAGGTTGGTTGACCAAACAAATACTTCAGACCGTTATGGTATGTCCTCAGTTCAAACCTCCTTTCTATGAGTTAATCCCTCCATTTATTTAGAGCCTGTACTATGGCTGCCAACTCCAAATCATGAGTTGCATAGTTCCTTTTGTGCTCTTTCAAATTTCTGGATTCATAGAAGATTACGAATCCATTCTGACTGAGGAATCCTCCCAGTCCTTCTTTGCATGCATCTGTACAAACTACAAAGTCTTCATTCAGATCTTCAATCCTTAGTATTGGATCATAGGTTAACAGTTGCTTCAATTGTTGGAAGCTTTTCTCACAATCCTATGTCCACTCAAATTTCTTCTCCTTCCTTTGTAAGGAAGTGATAGGGTAAGCTATCCTTGCGAACCTTGTGATAAACCTTCTGTAATAAACATCTAGACCCATAAAGGATCTGACTTTTGTCATGTTCTTTGGCACTGACCATTCTCCGATGGACTCAATATTCTCAGGATCTACAACTATCCCATCCTCTGAAATAATATGCCCCAATTAATGGATCTGTTTTTGATAAAATGAGCATTTGCTCAACTTGGTATACAGTTGATGCTCTCTTATCACTTTAAACACCATCCTGAGATGTTGTTCATGCTCTTCCTACAACTTGGAGTACACCAGAATTTCATCTAGGAAGAATATGACAAACTTGTCTAGATAGTCCCTGAATACACCATTCATCAGGAACATAATAGAAATGGGTGCATTCGACCATCCAAACGGCACAACTGTGAACTCATAATGACCATACCTTTTTCTAAAGGCAGTATTTCTGATGTCTTCATCCTTTATCCTTACCTGGTGATATCCTGACCTGAGGTCTATCTTTGAAAATATCTTCCCATCCTTCAACTGATCGAAGAGGTCATCAATCCTCGACATAGGATATTTTTTCTTTACAATTACTTTGTTCATTTGTCTAAAAATGATACACAATCTCAACATCCCATCCTTCTTCTTCACGAATAGGACCAGGGCACCCCAAGGTGACACACTTGGGTGTATATACCCCTTCTTCAGAAGCTCTTCAAGCTGCAATTGCAGCTCTTTCAGCTTCGGTGTACTCATTCTGTAAGGAGCTTTTGACACTAGAGCTCCTACATGCATCAGGTTTATAGAGAAGTCAATATCTCTCTTTGGGGGTAGTTCGGGTACCTCCTGAAATACATCTTCAAACTCTTTAGTACCGTGTGATATCCAATCTTCGATACCTCATCCTTAGATGCTTCCTCCACATGGGCTGCAAATAATTGACAACCTTTCTTGTAGCACTTCTTCAGCTGCATTGATGAGAATTCTCTGATAGCAATAGCTCTGGGAATTCCTTGGACTATTCTCTAATTTCCTTCCTCATCCAAGAAAGTGAATTCATTGTTACGACTGTCCAAGATGGCATGGTACTGGTACAACTAGTCCATCCCAATTAGACAATCATAAGAACCTAAAGGAAAAAGGTTCAATTTAGCTGTTGTGCTCAGTCCATTCATGTCCACTGGACAGGACTTAACTAACTCAATGACTTTTCTCTTGGTTCATGTAGCCAACTTCACTCTATTTAATATGACAGGGAGGTGCGAAGAAGAGGCAGGCTAGCAGGAAATCCAGAAATGGAGAGATAGATGAGAGATCTCCGAGAAAGACTCGAAGACATGGACACATCTCATAGACGCGGAGTTGGTGCAGGGGATCTTAGTGATTCCGAAGTTGAAGAGGAAGATGGACATGAAGAAGGAGAGGTCACAACAGAAGATGCATCAACCGAGCGGTTGATCAAATCCATTGCCAAGATGGGTGCAAAGGCAAAAATGGACATTCCAGTCTATGAGGGTAACTTGAATGCAAAGGAGCTACTAGACTGGATTAGAGCTCTCGATACATATTTCGACTATGAATATGTCGAAGAGGATAAAAAATTCAAGCATGCAGTGACGCGCTTGAAGGGACATGCAACATTGTGGTGGGACGAGCTACAAGCTGACAGACGCTGCAAAGGCAAGAAAAAGTTCAAAAGCTGGGATTGAATGATCGCAAAGATGAAAGCGAAGTTCATCCCAAGGGATTATCAAATCACACTATTCAGGTGGATGCAGAACCTGAGACAGAAACTAATGACAGTGAGAGAATACACTGAGGAATTCTATCGACTGAACATCAGAGTGGGTCATCCGGAGAGTGATGATGAAAAGATTTCTAGATATCTGAATGGTCTGAGATACGAAATTCAAGATGAATTAAGCATGCTAACCATTCGAACGGTGGAAGATGCTTATCAATTGGCTCTGAAAGACGAGGAGAAGCTGAGCTGAAAGGAAGGACAGCGAGAGCGAGGCAGAAGCTAACCAAGAGGCAAGGCAGTTGCTCAGGATAAATACCATAAGCCCAAGGAGGAATGGAAGAAACCTCAGGGTAAGGTTGAAAGAGGAGGAACCTCATAGCGAGGGCCGCATATTGAGCAGAGAGGACAGCAAAATGATCAGCGAGGAGATTGCGCTGATGGAAATACTTTTCCTCGTACTAGAGGTCGAGGTAGAGGAAGAGGTGGAGTAATCACATGTTTCACATGTGGGAAGAATGGGCACAAGTCGTATGAGTGTCCAGAGAAAAAGAAGGACATCAGAGAAGCTCACATCACAAAAGTGCAGAGGCGAGATGTTGAGGCCGAAGACGCAGAAGGCGGAAGGTCGCTCATGATGCGTAAAGTTCTTATGACACCCGAGAACGAGGTGGAAAACTCGGTTCAGAGGACCAGACTGTCCAGGACAACTTGCAAGACCAAGGATAGGGTGTGCAAGGTCATTGTTGACAGTGGTAGCACGGATAATCTCGTTTCAACTAAGATGGTAGAGAAACTGGAGCTGGAGACGACTGATCATCCCAGTCCATATAGAGTTTCGTGGCTATAGAAAGGACACCAGGTAACTGTTACTAAACAATGCTTGGTTGAGCTCAAAATAGGGGGATACACTGATAAGATTTTATGTGATGTTATTCCCATGGATGTATGTCATTTATTGCTGGGTAGACCATGGAAATATGACATAAATGTGATTCATGACGGGAGAATGAACACATATACCCTGGAGAAGAATGGGAGAACCCATATGTTTCTTCCGATAAAGGATAAAGAGATGAATCCAGAAGTAAACAACACTGTACTTCTCATGAGTGGGAAGGAGCTTCTTACAGAGGTGAAGAAGAAGGAAGATCCACAATTCTTTGTGGTCAGAAAGTCGAGGATTGTTCTGACTAGCACAAGAGTGGATGATTTACCAATTGAGGTTCAGGAACTGTTGGAGTTGTTCACTGATATCATAGTGGATGAATTACCTCATTCGTTGCCACCGATGAGAAGTGTGAGTCATCACATAGACCTCATACCAGGAGCTAGTTTGCCAAATAAATCCGCGTATAGGTTGACGCCGCAAGAAAATGAGGAGGTCAAGAAGCAGGTCCAGGATTTGAAGGACAAAGGATTGGTTAGAGAAAACTTGAGTCCATGTGTTGTTCCTACAGTACTCAGTCCGAAGAAGGATGGAGGCTGGAGGATGTGCCCCGATTCAAGAGTGATTAATAAGATAACCATCAGGTACAGGTTCCCATTGCCGAGGATGGATGATCTGATGGATTGCCTGAGTGGGGAAAATTATTTTTCAAAGATTGATTTGAAGAGTGGATATCACCAGATTTGCATGAGGGAAGGTGATGAATGGAAGACATCCTTCAATACAAACAAAGGATTGTACGAATGGCTAGTCATGCCGTTTGGCTTAACGAATGCACCGAGTACCTTTATGAGGTTGATGAATGAAGTCCTGAGGGAATTCATCGGGAAATTCATCATTGTTTATTTGGATGATATAATGATTTACAGTAAGCCAGTGGCTGAACACTTGAAGCATTTGGCCATAGTGATGAAGAAGTTACAGCAGGAGAAGCTGTTGATTAATATGAAGAAGTCATCATTTATGAAGACAGAGCTCATTTATTTCGGTTTTGTTATTTCGGCTAATGAGTTGAGAATGGACCAGGATAAAGTGGAAGTGATCAAGAATTGGCCATCACCGAGAAATGTGTTCGAGGTGAGAAGTTTCCATGGTTTGGCTAGTTTCTACCGAAATTTGATCAGGAATTTCAGTGGGATTAGCGCAGCGATGATGGATACAGTGAAGAAGTGGCATAAATATTTTCACTGGACAACTGAGGCTGAGAAGAGCTTCAATCTGCTGAAGCAAAAGATCACGGAGCAACCAGTGTTGGTGTTGCCAGATTTCCAGAAAACATTCTAGGTGAAATGTGATGCTAGTGGGTTTGCAATAGGAGCGGTCTTGAGTCAGGAAGACAGGCCGGTTTCATATTTCAGTGAGAAGCTAGATGACGCGAAGCTGAAATACTCCATGTATGATAAAGAATTTTATGCTATCATACAAGCACTGAAGAAGTGGAGGCATTACCTTATCCCAAAAGAATTTGTATTGTACAATGATAATCATGCATTACAGTTTGTGACTCAATAGGAGAAGTTGAATCAGAAACATGCAAAATGGGTAGAGTATATGCATAATTTCACATTTGTGATTAAACACATTTTGGGTACTGCTAACAAAGTGGTTGATGCTTTGAGCAGGAAATGTTTGTTGTTACAGGAGTTCTGAGTCAAAACTTTGGGTTTTGATAATCTCAGGGATATGTACGTAGGAGATGCAGATTTTGCAGAAGCATATGAAGCAACTGAGAATCCAGTTCTCAGAGATAGGAGCCCTTGTATATATTACATGATCCAGGAAGGATTGTTGTTCAGAGGCAATCAACTGTGTATTCCAAATTGCTCCATGAGGGAGAACTTGTTGAAAGAGAAACACAATGGTAGATTGGCAGGACACTTTGGCCATGACAAAACATTCACGAAGATGAATGAGTCATATTTTTGGCCAGGGATGCGAGAAGATGTTAACAAGTTTGTTGAAAAATGTCGGATTTGTCAGCATTCAAAAGGAAGAAAGCAAAATGCAGGTTTTTATCAGCCATTGCCCATACCAGAGAGACCATGGGAGGCGATCAACATGGATTTTGTATTGGGATTGTCGAGGATGCAAAGAGGATTTGATTCCTCCTTTGTAGTAGTGGAAAGGTTTTCAAAGATGGCACACTTCATTCCATGCCAGAAGACTAGTGATGCGACACACATTGCAAAATTGTTTTTCAAAGAGATCATTAGACTTCATGGATTGCCGAAAAGCATAGTTTTAGACAGAGACACTAAATTCATAGGGAATTTTTGGAGAATCTTATGGAAAAAGATAGGAACTAATATGGCGTTTAGTTCTTCTTATCATCCTCAGACGAATGGACAAACAGAGGTGGTCAACAGAAGTCTAGGAGACTTGCTGAGAAGCTTGGTGACGAAACACCAAAACAGTTGGGATAACATATTGCCACAGGCAGAGTTTGCATACAATGATTCACTGAATCAGAGTACAGACAAGAGTCCATTTCAGGTTGTATATGGGATGCAACTGAGAGGAGTTTATGAACTATGGGATTCAGAATAGACTGCTACTAGTAGCACTAGTGCAGAAGAATTCGCTGAGGCGATGAGAGAACTTCACAGCAGGGTGAAGGAACGACTGCTGAAATCAAATCAGGAGTACAAGCGCAGAGCATATCAGCATTGGAGACAACTTCAGTTTGAAGTTGGTGATCTGGTTCTGGCGCATCTGAGGAAAGAAAGGTTCTCGAGGGGAACATACAATAAGCTAAAAATGAAGAAAATCAGGCCATGCAAGGTCTTGAGGAAATTCAGAGAGAATGCTTATGAGATTGAGTTGCCAGATGGCATTGGGATATCTCCGATATTCAATGTCGCAGACTTATACCCATACAGAGCTGAAGAAACAGAGACTACAACTGAGCAACCAGTAATCCAGTGGGTGAAACAATTACCAGTAGCAGAGAAGCCACATATGGAGTGCATACTGGACAATAGAGTGGGTAAGAAGACCCGAAGGAAGGAATACTTCTAGTATCTAGTCAAGTGGAAGAGCCACCCAGTGGAAGATGCCAGCTGGGAGACTGAAGAAGTCATACAGAAGTATGGACACAACGTGCAGGAGCTCATGGACAGGAGCCCATGAAATTTTTCAAGCGAGGGAGTATGATGCAGGAGCATCG
>SNQJ01S0164564.1:33870-47770 GCA_010110895.2 Picea sitchensis | reverse complement strand
TAATGTGCACTGGTGCTTTCAAAATATCTAATACACATTGGTGCTTTAAAATACATAATAAGAATAAGTTCTTTTAAAATACATAATAAATATTAGTGATTATTGTGTGTGCACCGGTGTGACTTACAGTTTGAGGTGCACAAAAAAAACCTTCTATTAGAACCTCCGATTGCCCATAATTTTTAGTTATAAATAACATCCATTGGAACCTCCATTGTCAAACATGAAGGTTTTAGTGATTTTTTATTTTATTTTTCCCAATATTCTAACACTAAAAACTTACACTAAAATCTCCACTAAGTGGTGTTTCACTTGTAGTGTGAGACAATATTTTGCCACCCAATTGTTTTTAGATGTCATAATCACCTCTTGAACTTGATAAATTATTACATAGTCATAATTTCCCTAACTACATCCTCCAACATTATAGTACCTTTATTGCTTACCACTTCCATCCCTACACACAAACTATGTGAAGGATATGCTCAACTTTATTTTGTTCATTTTCCCTTTGGTCTTCATAATCATCTTTAACATTATTCAAATTCACTTCTTCCATTACACATTAATCAACACAAAAGTTATTAAGGGAATAACAACTTCCCTCAGGTACATTCTCCAATGTTGTTGCTTCCTTCTCTTTGTTGTCTTGTGATCTTCTCGATTTGATATCTTTCTTCTATATTCCTTTTTTATTCCCCTCTTATTTTTTCTTCTAAGATTCCCTTTAAGCTCCTCCCTCTCATACAAACTACTCCTCTATCCCTCTTCTGAGCTCCTTCTATTAGAAAAATAGGATCGTGGAGCAATAAAATAAAAACAAATGTGGAAATAAAACAAAAAAGATACACAATACAATAGAGACACAGATATATCTGGTTCACCCATTGTGTGCTACGTCCACCAGATAAATTTCCAGGTCCTTCCTTTTTATTATCCAGCAAGTGAAGGGATACAACCTACAACGCACATGTTGTAACTTCCTATTCTTTCTCTCACAATCTCCTCTCTCATAATACAATATTCACAATGACACATAGGCGCAATACATTTCCCTCACAAAAGAGAGTTTCCTTCTAGAGAAAAAAACCCTAACATAACTTCTACCGTTAGATATGGGACCTTATAATGAATGGTCTAGATTTACTATGAAATTACAATATACATTTACAAGGCATTTTTTCCTTGAGCAAGCTTCGCTCTCGAACCCCCATCGGGGGCCCACTTGCCCCTGGACCCCCCATTCGAGGGGATGAGCCCCCCAGACCCTGCAGGGGGGAAGGCCCCCCATGTAACCCCCCCACGTGGAGGGGTGTACAGTCTTCATGGGGTATAAACATGGCTGAAAACAAATAACTATGAAACAAGAAGATAATCAAGCTCCACAACCAACAATCTCCCACTTGGAGACTGATCACAACAAATCTATTGATGTTATACCTGATGGACTATACTCCACTTTAGACTTGGAAAATTTCTCATCTTCACCTTCATGCTTGAATACCAATTAAAACTGAGCAACAAATCAGTTTCTCCCCAGTTACTCCCTTTGTTAACATGTCTACAGGATTCTGGCTAGTGTGTATCTTTTCCAACTTCAAATGTCCATCTTCCAAGATGGATCATATGAAATGGTACCTAAGAAGTATATGCTTAGTGTTCGAATGGAAGGATGATTTATTTGCAAGATGAATGACACTCTCACTGTCATAGTACAACCTACTATTCTCCTTCTTCTTTCCCAATTCCTCCATAAACCTCTGTAACCAAATCGTTTATTTACTATCCTCTGTAGAAACAACATACTATGACTTTGTTTTTGAAAGTGAAACAACCTTTTTAGTTTCAAAATCCAACTTAATTTTGTTCCACCTATAGTAAAAACATACCATGTGGTGTTCCTCCTGCTATCTTTATCACCTCCCATATATGAATCAACATATCCCTGTAGAACAGTGTCTGAACCTCCAAAACATAATGCATGAGTAGAAGTACCTTTCAAATACCCGAGAATCCACTTTACTGTCTCCCAATTTTCTTTACCTAGATTGATCATATACTTGCGCACAACTCCCACTGCATGTGCAATATCTGGTCTTGTGCAAACCATCGCATACATCAAGTTGCCAACTATTGATGAATAAGGGACCCTGGACATGTATTCTATCTCCTCTCATGTATTGGGACACATTTACTTAGTTAATTTGAAATGGTTTACCAAAGGTGTACTAATTGGTTTTACATTCTGCATTCTAAACCTGTCCAACACCTTCTCTATGTACTCACCCTAAGACAATGTCAATTTGTAATTTTTCCTATCTCTTGTTATTCTCATACCAAAGATTTTCTTTGCAACACCCAAATCCTTCATTACAAATGAATTAGCTAATTTCTTCTTGAGAACATTTATATATTGCATATTAGAACCTACAACAAGCATCTCATCGACATAGAATAGCAAGATAATATAGCTTCCATTTTCTAGCCTTTTAAAATAAACACAGTGATCAGAATGACATCTACTATAAACTTGTTCTATCATAAACCTACCAAACTTCAAATACCACTTCCTTGGAGCTTTCTTTAGGCCCTAAAAGCTCTTCTTAAACCTTCATACCACATTTTCCTTCCCTTTTACCTCATACCCATGTGGTTGCTGCATATAAATCTGTTCCTCCAAATCCCCATGGAGAAAAGATGTTTTTACATCTAACTGTTCAAGATAAAAATATTCTACTACCACAAGACTTAAAATACTCCTAATTGAAGTCATATTAACAACAAGAGAAAATATTTCATCAAAATCTATACCTTTCTTTTGTGCAAACCCATTTACAACAAGTCTAGCCTTGTACCACTTTTTGCCTCCTTCTTATTCCTTCAACTTGTAAACCCATTTATTTTGCAATGCTCATTTTCCTGCAGGAAACTGAACCAAGTCACAAGTCTGGTTATTTACCAAGGAATCTATTTCCTCTTTCATACCTTGATCCCACTTATTTTTAGTGTCTACATGCATTGCCTCTTCATAACATTTTGGTTCACCAAAATCAGTCTACAATAAATAATACAATGAAGGATAGTATTGTTCAGGGAGTCTACTTAACCTAGTAGATCTTCTAACATCACTTGCAAGATTTTGAGGTACATGTTTCTCTTGTTGTTGTACATTTTTATTTTTTGGTACCTTTGGAATTTATTTTTCAGTGATCTCATCAAGCACTATGTATTCTGGGTTTTTTTTCTTGTATCTTTCCCTGCAATTGATCTTTGTACATGACCTTCTCATTGAATATGACATCTCTAATCCTAATGATTTTTTATTTTCATAATCCCATAATCGATAACAAAAATCATTAACACTATATCCAATAAAGGTACACTTCTTGGATTTTTCCTCAATCTTTTTTCTATTTCCTTTATCAATATGGAAAAATGCTTCACAACCGAAAGTCTTCAAAAAAGAATAGTTTACCTTTTTACCTGTCCATGCCTCCTCTGGAATTCCACCATCCAAAGAGCTTGAAGAACGTTTGTTTATTAAGTAAACAACAATATCTACAAAATCTTCCTAGACCTATAAGGGCAACCCAACATGCAATCACATACTCCTTGCACACTCCATGATTGTCTTTTTCATCCTTTTTGACACACCATTTTCTTGTGGTGTTCTTGAAACTGTATTCTCTCTACAAATCCCATGGTATGAACAATAATCATGCAACTCCTTGTTGCAATATTCACCTCCATTGTCTGATCTGAGACACTTCAACCTTTTTCATGTTTCATTCTCAACCAAAGCTTTCCATTTCTTAAAAGTATCAAAAACATCATATTTTTGTCAAATGAAATAAACCTAAGTTTTTCTAGTTGCATCATCAATAAAAGTATCATAATAACAAGATACAACAAGAGATGATACATGAGCTTATCCCCATACATTTGTATGTGCAAGCTCTAACCTTTCACTCTTCTTTTCTTTTCTGAATCTAAGAAATACGACTCTCTTATGTTTTCCATAAACACAATGCTCACAGAAATACAAATCAATTTGTTTGAGATATGGAAAAACATTTATTTTGTGAAGTATTTGCATCCCCTTCTCATTCATGTGTTCAATCCTATGATGCCATAGTGTTGTATCAACTCCAGTAGAAGCTAAAGAGATAGAAGAATTTGTTTTACCAGTACATAAATACAATGTACCTAACTTTTCTCATTTTGTTATCACCAATGATCCTTTGGTGACCTTCCATTCCTTATCTGTAAATATAGATATACATCATTCACTTTCCAACTGCCCTGCTGAAATTAGATTTTTCCTTAGATATGGGACATGCTGTACCTCTTTCAACAACCATTGGTTTCCATTCCTTCGCTTTATTTTTACCTTTCCCATTCCAACAATTTTGCATGGTGCATCATTACCCAAATGAACCTATCCAAAATCACCTTGAACATAATCTATAAAATGTTTCCTATGGGGCGTGGCATGAAATGAAGCCCCTGAATCTACTACCCAAGACTCAAAAATATTATCTACAAAAAGAATCAAAGCATATTGTAATACATCACCTGTTACATTTGCTTCCTTATTTTTCTCTTGTTGTCCATCTCTTTGTTTCTTTGAACCTCTACATGATTTCTTTAGATGTCCTTTTTTCCCACAATTCCAACACTCTATCTTTCCCATTCTGGATTTGGATCTTCGCTTCCTAGAAGTTCCCTGAGCCCTTTCCTCTATCCTTTTGTCTTCCTCTGTTATCCATGTTTAACGCATTACGTGATGTCTCACCTGTTCTTTTTCCTCGCATTTCCTCACAAAGGATAACATGAAAAAAAACATCAAATTTTAAAGTGTTTGAACCAGAGACAGAGTTACTTACAGTCATGACCAAGACATTCCAACTTTCTGGCAATGAGCACAAGATTATAAGAGCCCTAACCTCATCATCAAAGTCAAATTTTGCAAAACTTAGCCGATTAGTAACCATATTAAATTCATTTAAATGATCTGCAAAAGACCCACCTTCTGACATCTTCATGTTAAATAATCTCTTCATTAGAAATACCTTATTGGACATTGAGGGTTTTTCATACAGTTTAGCCAATGCATCCATCACCTCCTTCGTTGTATTTTCTTTCGAAATATTGAAAGCCATTGACACTGCCAGGCTCAGTCGTATTGTTCCTAGTACCTTTCTGTCAAGAACCTCTCATTCTTTGTCCTTCATGGTCATGTACTTCTTTTCTATTCATTAAATCGTAGGAATAAATCTTTCTGATATAAATAATCTTCCATCTGCATCTTCCATAACTGGTATTTTTGGCCATTAAATTTCTCGACCCTAGGATTTCCATCTTTCGCCATTGCTCCCACTCGAACTAGGAGCCCTCTTTTCTTGCAAGTTACCTTTCATTCTGATACCAGTTGTTAGAAAAACAGGATTGCAGAGCAATCAAATAAAAACAAATACGGAAATAAAACAAAGAAGATACATAATACAATAGAAACATAGATATACTTGGTTCACACAGTGTGGGCTACATCCACCAGAGAAATTTCCAGGTCCTTCCTTTTTATTATCCAACAAATGAAGGGATACAACCTACAACACACCCACTATAACTTCCTCTTCTTTCTCTCATAATCTCCTCTCTCATAATAGAATATTCACAATGATACATAATCGCAATACATTTCCCTCATAAAAGAGAGTTTCCATCTAAGGAAAAAAAGCCTAACATAACTTATNTTTTTCTTTTGGGGGCTTACAATCTTCATGGGGTATAAACATGGCTGAAAACAAAGACCTATGAAACATGAAGATAATTAGGCTTCACAGTCAACAACTTCCCCTTGATTTAACTCTTCTCTCTAAGCTAAGATATTGAGTTACTTTAGTGATCTCCTAAGCTATCCTCGATGAGCTCTTTTTCTTTATCTTCTCTAGCTCCTTCCCAAGCCTTGCTTGGCTTAGCCATCTCCTTCTCTAAACTAAATTTATCAATCACTTATCTTCTTTTTCTATCTCGATATCCCCCCACCCCCAATTCTGTAAAATTTTGGCATTCATATAAATCCAATGATCATACTTGACTATCAATTTTCCCTTAGGATATCATTACATTTTTCTTTATCAAAGTTCATTGTATCAACTTTCTTTGTTTTTCTTGCATAATGAGAATTTGTGAATTTAATTTCCTTTGTTTTTCTTGCATAATGAGAATTTATGAATCCAATTTCCTCTTTTCCCATTTAATCCATATTAATTTATCTTAAAAGTACAATCTCAAGGTTCCCTAAAAAGGCGTAGGCTAAACATTCTACGTTTTCTTACTTTTCCAACTATTATCATAGGAATCTGACAACACAATTATTGGCGAAATCACAATTTTACATTGCTTAAATTGTGTTTTTGAATGCATATATCTATTCAATGCCCTCAAAAACCCCTCAGTACTCGAAATATGTTATCTCAACCAATAAAATCTACAATTCCAACTATCCTTCTAAATTTATGGTCGAATTATGGACAAAACTAATGAGTACCAAAAAAATAAAAACGTAGAATATTTAGACTACACCCCTAAACAACCTTCATCATATACCAATGACCATTGAACTACAAATCCAAACATCATCCACCATTAATAATATTTGTAAGTATATGTGGTCAACCAATCAAAAAAAATTCTATGTAAATCTTAAATTGTAATGTGACTTCGAAATGAGAATGGTTTGATTAGGATTGACATGATATTTGTGCTAAAAAAATCTCACAACTAAGTAACTTGTACATGAGAATGGAGTTAGGAATCACTCAAGATGATATTTGTGCTAAAAAGTCTCACAACTAAGTAACTTCTACTTGAGAATGGAGTTAGGAATCACTAAAGTGCTTAGCATTTACTAGACATCTTGAAAAGTCTCACAAGTTTAGAGTGACATTGAGGCCAACTTAAATATTAAATATATTTGGTTCAAGACTCTGAACCACTATGTCATGTTAGTAACAAATTGACAGCACATCAACTTTATGTTTGCAATTTATTTTTAACTTATTAGAATTTTGAACTTCGTGCTTGGGTGGGTTTCATTTTAATTATAATGCCTCTTATAAGTTGTTGGAATTGCGATGTTCGTGCTACGAGTTGGTTAATTAAAATAGTTTTGCAGGTTAAATCATGATATAACTATAGCTCGCAAATTTCATGGACGACACAAATATTTCTAGAAAACCATTTGTAGCAAGCTAAATAGATGAGAGATCTATCTAACAAATTATAATGAGTGGTGTATGTCAATGGGATGAGATGGAGGTCTTGGTTTTCCATTATTAGTCCCTGCCCTTTAGGGACTATAGCAATGGATTCAGTGTTGACTTACTATTAGTTGGCTTTTGATTTTTAATTTTTTTTGGGTTGAGTTATAGAGTTTAATCTATATAATTATCAATAGTATATATTATATCATTTAATATAAATAAAAAAAATTGTTTTTTCTGCATTATTGGATATAAACTTTCACGGTGTGTTTACTCATGATGGCCCCACTTCTTTCCGATTCTGAGGCAGAGCTTGCCACTATCAACACACCGGAAATTTGAACCGCTTTACTACAATAAGAGGTGCAGCTAGACCTGCATTACTATTAATCTCTAAATTATGTGTATATATTTGTGAAAATGGTTTATATTATTTAATGATTGCATCTTGTCATTTTACATGGAAAAATAATTTGGGAATTGCACACAAGTCCAAATTTATTTATAAAATGTATCCATCAATAAATGTATTAATAAACTTATTAATCCCTACTTCGAATAAACAGTAATGGAAGTATGCAGGTACATGAAACACACATACACATTATGGACAATGTGTTTAAAAGACCATACAAATTAACACCCTCCCAGCAAGCAGACACTTGGGGCTTTCCAATACATTCAAACTCCACTTTAATATAAATATTCCCTACTCGATTCTCACTCTCATTCATATACTAAGGTCCCTAACACTGTACACATGAATTATTACGTTCATGTTTTGAATTATTTTATTTTTTATAAAATGTGTTTCTCCATTATAGAGATATCTTCAAATGTATTTAAATTAAATTTATTTTATTTTGTCCAAAGGGGTTAGATTTAATGGTGGAAAGCGAGGAGTTTTTCACTATAGGTAAGGTTCAATTTTCATGAGGGCTTTACCTGGAGCCTGGAAACACCTTGAGGTAGTGGTTGAAGGTGACATAAAAAAAAATTTATTTTATTTTGAATTATTTAAAATATATATATATATATTAAATAAAATATTAAAACTTTAAAAAACTTTAAAATTGTTAAATATAAATTTATAATTTATAAGTAATTATAATTTATTATTAAATTAATTTTATATCAAACTTATTAAATTATGATTATCTTATAAATATATAAAAAAAAAATTACCAAGAATAACATACTTTTGATTAAGAATTATTTTATTATAATACATAGTGGATTGAGATGTGTTCAATTTGTAATCATTCATTTATACATTACATAAAGCGAAGCAGTTCACTTGTATAAAAATAACATTAATATTTACATTTATACATTACATAAAACATTATTTTGTTATAATACCATAGTGGATTGAGATGTGTTCAATTTGTAATCATCCATTTATACATTACATAAAATGATGCAGTTCACTTATATAAAAATAACATTAATATTTACATTTATACATTACATAAAACGAAGCAGTTAACTTGTATAAAAATAACATTAATATTGTATGGTAGCTTAATTATTACTTATTAAGTGGCAGATACTAAACTGCCATGCAATTTCTGTTATTAATGTGTTTTCTCACTGACATACATATGAAGTTGCCACAGGCATGTAAAGATTTCAGTTTAATCAAATAAAACATAGCTAATTAATGGATACTTTTTGTGCAAATTTAGAGAGGGTAAAATATCTAGCGTGCTTCAGATAACTCTGGGCGTAGTAGCCACCGTGGTTGGATCGATTGCAATCGTATGACTATGCAAATGGAATTTTGTATCTATACAGAAACGTTGGGATCAGATTTCTGGAACAGCTGGCCCCGAAATTTTTTATTTATATTTGTCTTGCGGGTTAAAAAAAAAAAAAAACGAAAACGCCAGGCTTTCAGAATTTGTGTGTTTGTCGTGTTAAAAATTGCAGATCCTAAGCAACACGATCTAATTAAAAGAAAAGCAGCTATAGAGTGGTAATGTCTCTGCCGTTTTTAATTTAAACTTTAAACAAGCCAGCTTGAAATGAAGTTAAGAAAAGTGGGGAAGAGCAATTGTGTAGGCGAGGAACAATTGTATTGGTTAGACTAGCACAGTCGTTAATTCGCGGCTGGTGAACGTTAAAAGGCAGCTTGTCATTTATTGTGACGACTAAGAATATTCTAGACATATTTAATTTTGTCCATAAAAAACGTATTAAGAACTAAAAACCTATTAAATGTGCCCATTGTCAATAGGTATAAGCCTTTCTGCTTAAGTACGCCTTTCTACCTAAATATGAAAAATAATGGCTAACAAATACATAACATGATTTGATTCAAATATGAAAAATAATAACCAACAACTTTTTATGTATAACAGCAATTAAATTTTAATTATTTTTTATCCCCATCATTCTCACTGTTTTTTTTATATGCCAACTAGTTATTTTTATACCCATCATTCTCATTTTTTTATATGCCAATATATAACCATCAATAATTATTTTTGTATACCCATCATTCTCACTTTTTTTTAATATGCCAATTGATTCATTTCCATATAGATCTGTTCAAAAAGACATATAAAGGAGTCCAATACACATGAAGGAATTCAGCGTGTTTATCATTACCTATGTAAATGGTGCAAAATGACAGATATAGAAGAAAACTATTAAAGGAGTCCAACACAGATGAAGGAATTCAGCATGTTTATCATTACTTATGTAAACAGTGCAAAATGACAGATATAGAAGAAAACTATTGAATACCAAGGTTATAACAGAGAGTTATTATGAATTTCTTGCTTTAAACCATATCATATAGGAATGTAGAATTAGGAATGTAGAATGGAAAAAATTATATGGGTATATATTTCAAAAGTTTAAATGCAATGGACAACAATGATAAGGAATATAAACAACAATGATAAGGAATATAAGGGTGTAAGGAACTAGGTCCATGGGTAGAATTTTATTACAAGTATCTACAAGAAACAAATAAATTTATTTATAATTTTTTTACATTTTTGCATGTTGTAATTAGACTATTGTAGATTTGGGTATCCAACCCCGATGGAGCACTGAATCTGCAATTGAGATAAGGATCTCCCTATTTTAGATAACAGGCTGTTTAAGTTCACATAGATCCATCACGAGGGATAAAATTCTTCTAGATGCAAACCTTTCTTCAAGATTTTTCAATTTTTTTTTCCTAGAGGAACTTGATGAGGATTACCTTCCAACTCCATGTTGAGCACAAAATAAATTACACATCTCCCTTATAAAATGTTTTAACCATAGTTTTTTCTCCACTCCCATTGATATTCTGAATCTGCAATTGAGATAAGGATCTCCCTATTTTATATAGCAAGGTGTTTAATTTCACATAGATCCATTACCGAGAGAGATCAAATCCTTCTAGATGCAAACCTTTCTTCAAGATTTTCGAATTTTCTCTCCCTATTTCAGATAACACGGTGTTTAAGTTAACATAGATCCATCACTGGGAGGGATCAAATCCTTCTAGATGCAAACCTTTCTTCAAGATTTTCCAATTTTCTTTTCCTAGAGGATTAAGCAAGAATAAAATATGTATCTATTTTAAGATATCTGTGAAAAAATATATTATTAAAAATAGTAAACAATATATAAATTTTTAATTACATATTTGAAATGGACTTTGTATGTGTGTGTAGTTTCATCAATGATGGATTTGTGTAGCCTATACAAAAATAACATGAAAAATAGAGATATTGAGAGTCATTCAAAAAAATGGAGCTTTTGATGTATTTGTAGCCCAAACCACTAGGTTTGTCATTCTAAACCTAAATTCAAAGCAACCATGTCAAACAATATGTATGTTAAAGTTCTCAATCGCATCTAAAAAAAATTGAATGAAAATAATGCGCACGCATCATAGATTGTGACTAAGCTTACTTGTGCACAAGTAATGTGTTTAGAGGTCTAACAAGGTCACGTGATGAAAGTAGTGGGCCTTGTACCCTAAATTACATTTGTTAGGCTCAATAGCCATGAAAACACCTACTACACACAAGAATTCTACAACTATAGTTCTAAACATGTCCTCAAACAGCCATGCTAGAACCTTGTATGGTATATCTGGCCTATTGGAGGGATACATGCACTATGATTAAATAACAACATGTCTTGAATGAGAATGTGTGTCAGGCCCATACCACAAATCATTCTTGGGGCCATGGTTAGTGTTCTTCAACATCCACGTGGGATACAAGTGCATGAGTAGGTTTTGTGCACTAAAATTGGGCTTCAAGGTATAAATATGGTAAGAGGGGAAATAAGCAACTTAATCCCTAAATGAACCTTCTATAGCTTAAGTGCTATGGTTAGGGGAGGGAAACAATAACCTTGGGCCCTAAACATAGCTTCGCAAGTTCATGTTCCATGAACAACACTAATAGAGGTCAAGTTCATTGGCCTATGATTTAGGAGATTAGTTCCACTAGGTAGTTAAGAGGAGTAAGTATATGTCCCAAGGCCTTGGAAATGATCTAGGGAAGAAGGCCATGCCTGAGGACCAAAATAAATCTTTGAGGAATCTTGAGCCATGAAAAATTCCTCAAAGCACTGCATGTTACCTCTTGAGGGTATCCTTGGCTTCTAAGAAATGATGTTAGTTCCCTCACAAGGTTTTGATCATTAGGTATGGGTTTCAAGGCCTTGATATCGTCGAGTGGGGGAACCCAAGCCTTAGTTGAAGTACAAATCTTGTAGGCATCTAGGGACAAACATGACGCCTCAAAAAACCATAGACAACATCTTGAGGACCTCAGGGATGATTTTAAGGATGAAAATTTATTTTAAAATGTAGAAACCTTGGCGAATCTTACTAATCCTTCATATGTCAACTATAAATGTTTGGCGATATTTTTGTAAAAATATTCAAATTTCTAAGTATTTTTTATATTTTTTTATAAAATTTTGGCGATTTTTAAGGTAAAATATTTTTTTCCTATAGAATTTGGGCAAATCATTTTTAAAATAGCAAATCTCGTTTTTGGAAAAACCATGGAAAATTAGCCCATGAGCAAAATTTATTCCCTAAAATCATCCCTACTTGAGGTTGTAGGTAGATTCTAAGGGTCAAGGCTCGTGCATGACACCTCAAAAGATCATAGATGACATCTTGAGGGGATATTTGGCCTTCAAGTGGGGATATTTCATCGTTTAGAGAATTTGAAAATTAGGTATGGGTATTGGGTCCTTGGAAATGATCAAGAGAATAAACCCAGGCCTTAGTTCCTAAAGGAAAATTATAGGCATCTAGGGCCATCAATGACATGTTGAACCACCATAAAGGACCTTTCTAGGGTATCCTTAGTTTGTGGATGGGGATAGTTATCATTATGAGTTTTTGAAAATTTAGTATGAATCGCTAGAACCTAGATATTGTTAGGAGAAAAAACCCAAGAGTTAGGCCCTAAAGAAATATTATAGGATTTTAGGGCTAAGAATGAGAAATGCAACCACCAAAAATGACCTATCGAGGGAATCATTTGCCTCTAATTGGGTATATAGGTACCACTAGCATTTTTTGGCACTAGGTATGGGATTTGGGTCCTTGGACATGTCCATTGGAGGAAACATGAATGTTAGGCCCTAAATGAAGATTATATCCATCTAGGGCCAAGAAGGATGCCTCCAACAACCACAAATGGCTTCCTACAAGTATCATTGGCCTATGATTGTGGATGTCAATGCCACTATGTACTTTTTAGCAGTAGGTATGTGTCCCAAGGCCCTGAAAATGATCTAGGGAAGGAGGTCATGCCTTAAGTCCTAAAAACATCTTTGAGGCATCCAAAGCCATGAAAAATTCCTTGAAGAAAGTTCCACATTACCTCGATACAATATTCTTGGCCTCTGAGAAATATGTTAGTACCCTCACAAGGTTTTGATCCTTAGGTATGGGTCTCAAGACCATGGTGTGGTTGAGGGGGGAAATCAAAGCCTTAGCTAAATTACAAATATTATAGGCATATAGGACCAAACATGATGTGTCAAACCACCACACTCAATATCCCAAGGTCTTAGGTAGCTTCTAGGGCTCAAGAGTCATGCATGACACCTCAAACAACCATAGATGACCTCTCAAGGAGATGTTTGGCCTTCAAGTGGGGTAATGGGAATCATTAATATATTTTGAGCACATGGTATGGGTCTTGGGTCCTTGGACATGATCTAGAGAGGAAACTCAATCCTTAGGTTCTAAAGGAAGATTTTAGGCATCTAGGGCCATCAACTACATGGTGAACCACCATAAAGGACCTTTCTAGGGTATCATTTGTCTTTGAGTGGGGATAGTCAACATTATGAGTTTTTGAATGTTGATTATGATTATTTGGACCCTAGATATGGTTAGGGGAACAAACCCAAAAGTTAGGCCCTAAAGGAATCTTATAGGCTTCTAGGTCCAAGAATTACACCCTGGAACACCTATTGAGGGAATCATTTTCCTCTAACTATGATATAGGTTCCACTAGCACTTTTGAACACTCGGTATGGGTCTCGGTGCCCTAGACATGGCCAAGGGAGGAAACATGAGTGTTATGCCCTAGAGGAATATTGTAGCCATCCAGGGTCAAGAAGGAAGCCTAAAACAACCACACATG
>SNQJ01S0164564.1:16303-33860 GCA_010110895.2 Picea sitchensis | reverse complement strand
TCTATAATTGGGGATGTTAGTGCCACAAGGTGGTTTTGAGAAGTATGTGTGTGTCCCACGGCCCTTGAAATTATCTACAACTAAACACAATGCCTAAAATAACTACACCTAACCTCTTGAAGTATTAGGAATATTCTAGGGCTCAAGGGTAATGAATGGCACCTCAAACAACCATAGATGACCTCTTGAATGGATGTTTGGCATTCAAGTTGGGTTATGGGAATCGTTAGGAGATTTTGAGCACTGGTTATGGGCCTTCTATCCTTGGACATGATCAAGAGAGGAAACCTAGGCCTTAGGTCCTAAAAGAAGATTCAAGAAATCTAGGGCCATCAACAACATGTTGAACCACCACAAAGGACCTTTCTAAGGTATCCTTGGTCTCCAAATGGGAATAGTTAGCATTATGAGATATTGAACATTGAGTATGATTGTAACATACCTAAATCCTTTCCTAGGCCAGATTGAGTATGAGTGTAACATACCCAACTCAATAGTTAAGCACGCTTGAGCCAGATGCGTCTTGGAATGGGTGACCACCTAGGAAGTCTTGTTTATAGGGTGAAAACCTTGGAAGTGATGATTGATGCTATGTGATTCATTTTTTTGGTTTCAATCCCATTTCTTCACCCCTGTGAGCATCACCTGATGTAATGAGTTCTAAGTGGACTATTCAAATCATGAGAATTATTGTATAGTTGTGACAAATAATCATGGATATGGGTCATAGATTATTTACTTACTCTACATATTTAATATCAAAAATGATATCTAATATGTTTCACTACGAAAGCCCCTCTATTCTTAAATAATAAGAGTGAAGTGAGCTCTAACTGGATAGTTCATAAGGCACAATACTTGCTAAGGTTTTGCAAATGGGGTAGCAAGCTAAGTGTATTTTATTGTGAGTTAAACCCCATAGTTAAGTGTTCTTGAGCCAGAGGCATCTTTGGATGGGTGACCACCTGGGAAGTCTCGGTTATCGGGTGCAAGCCCTAGAAGTGATGGTTGATTCTATGTGATTCATTTCACTAGTTTCAATCCCACTTCTTCACCCCTGTGAGAATCACTTGATGCAATGAGTGTTAAGTGGATTATTCAAATCATGAGAATTATTGGTCAGTTTCAACTAATACTCATGGATATGGGTAATAGATTAATGACTTACTCTATGTAGTTAATCCCAAAAATGATATCCAATATGTTGCACTATGGAAGCCCCTATATGCCTAAATAATAAGAATGAAGGGAACTCTAACTGGATAGTTCATAAGGCACAATACTTGCTAAGGTTTTGCAAATGGGATAGAAATCTAAGTGTGCTCGATTGTGGGGAAAATTCCATAGTTAAGTGCGCTTGAATCATAGGCATCTTGGGATGGGTGACCACTTGGGAAGTCCTAGTTATTGGGTGCAAGCCACAAAAGTGTTGATTGATGCTATGCAATTGATTTAGTTGGTTTCAATCCCACTTCTTGACCCCTATGAGCATCACCCAATGAAATGAGTGCTAAGTGGACTATTCAAATCATGGGAATTGTTGGTCAATTGTGACTAATACTCATGGATATGGGTTATAGATTAATGACTTACTCTATGTAGTTAATCTCGAAAATGATATCTAACATATTGATTTCAATTGAGGAAAATATGTGTAGCATGAAATACACTCTCATGATAATATCATTAAATTTTAAAATGTGAATGCAATTGATTAAACACAAACAATTCCATTCATAGATGTAAAATACAAAGTAAATGCAACATTAAGTCATAGCATTAAAATTGTAAATGACACAATGATCACAACACTTATCATTTAATATGTTTTACACAACCAACTATAGACAATGGACGTTCCACCCAACCAAAAACTTTGTTGTTCCAATTGTCTCAACAACAAGTCACTCCCGAGCCAGGGCTATGAGTCCACAAGAACAAACATGCCCCTATAGGTGTCTACAATCCACTGTAATAGCTCAAAATTTAGTAAAATATAGTGATATTACTCCTACAACAATTCCAACTATCCATATCTCTTCCCCCTCAATCCACACAATCCAAGGGATGGGATTTCCTTCTCTACACCATAGCCCCTTAGAAAATACCCATCCCCTCCAAGACTCCAACATACACCAACCAAGAATCTCTCTCTTGGGGGCTTCAAGAAATCCCGTTTCAACACGAGTGATCACAACAACATTTACACAATATCTTCACGTAGTTTCTCACCAGTAATCACTCACAAGAATAACAACCTCATTCTCATAATAATCACTAGTTTCAACAAGCTACCTTCAATAGACAGTATGGATGGCCACTATTTTCCAGTACGTATCTTTGTTTTTCCTCTTTTCTCACTAGTTGTAAACAAATCATCTTCTTCTTACTAGATATAAAAAACAAATCCTCTTCTTCTTACTTGTATTTCTTCTTCTCCCAAGATTTCTTGACACTTTCTCTCCTCTCCAAGGATGATTGCACTCAACCCATGATGTCATGACTGAATATGATTACTTTCTCACCCACCCTCTTTCATGAATTCAATGGTTGAATGTTGAATAAGTCAAAGAGATAAATGGCTAAAATTCAAACTGAATTATGAAGGTGGCTTAAGACTCAAGGCATGCAAAAACCCCTCAAACCCCTATTAATCCCCCTCTCTTGTGGAATCATAGTCCCCCATTACTCTAGTCCTTACCCATTTAACAATGGATGATGTGTTTAATTTTATTATTTTCAATGTACAATATTTACATATTACATCAGTTGTCCCCTAACCATTCATAATATTTACGAATATACGATGCTACATTGCGGTTCAAAACTAGGTTGTTATAACGAGTCTCTATATCTTGATATCGTTAGGGGGGGAAACCCAATAGTTAGGCCCTAAAAGAAGCTTATAGGATTTTGGGGCCATGAATGGCACCTTGAACCACTTGTTAAGGGAATCCTCTTCCTCTAACTAAGTATATAGGTACCAATAGCATTTTTTAGCACTAGGTGTTGAAGGGTCCAAATGGAATGTCAATTAGGTAAGGGAAGATGCCTGATGACAAGCCAAAATTAGGCTCACTCTCATTTTGGATGGAAAATTATGACCAATATGTGGACTAGTTTCCACTTAAGGGTTTGTTAATTAAAATTATGAGGATAGATTGTCCTCCAAAGAATTATTGTTAGAGTTGAATTAAACTACTTACAAGAGAATTAAAACTAACTATATAGTCTAATGCTAACCTATCCAATTTAATCCTATATTCATCATGAGAAAATATAATAATATGGATACAATTTGAAATAATATCATTTACAATAGAATTAGTTCATATCAATCAACAATATATCAAAAATACGAATCCACAGATTCAATCACAAATACTTGCAGACAAGACCTGCAACACCACCACTATATCCATTATAAATCACAAAGGCATAAGCATATCAAATGCTATACATAGAAATAGTTCATATGACAAGAATTCAAGAAACACATATAACAAATGCATATGTAGATTAGTCCCATACACATTTGCTATCAATCATGACTTCAAAATTTTCGTCTTCTCTTCATCAACTAGAGATAATAGTATCATCCAATATACACAATGGGAAAAATTCCTCAATTCCTCTATGGAGATCTCTTTTATAAAATAAGAGAGTCCCTTTACATTCCATAATTGTTATCATCTCATATGACAGTTACATCTTATCATTTCCAATACTTTTGTCCTTCATACAATTAGAATTACCATTTTCAAGAGCTTTAGAAAACATTTAGATGGATTATTTCGAAGGTAATTTTTCTCTATAAGAAGTCCACAGATCAAATTTCTTTGATATTTCTTTTATTTTTTCAGCTATACATATTTCATCTAAATCTCTCCATGGAGTAATCTTCTTGACACTTCTTTCTTGAGGTCATTTTAAAGTTTGGTGTAATTGTATACTAGGGTGTGCAACTGTATTGGTTTGATGATGTAGTTTTCGAGGAATCCTTCGTTTATCTCATTCATCAACTCTATTACTTTTTTACTTTGATCTATATCTTTCTCCACCTATGTTATTCTCAGCTTGCCTAGTGATTCCTAGTGTAGTTCATCCATGTCATTCATATCCAGTTTTCCTACTATATTGTCAACGAAGTTCCATATTCTAAAGCATGATTTATTGCTAATTTTTATCAGTTCTTCAAGATCTTCATGGGCCTCTTTCCAATTATCTAATATCAACTATGTCTTTTCCTTTTCTCTCTTTTTGTACCTAGGTAAATCTGCAAGGGTATCTTCATGTATTTCTTCCAAACTTACCACTGTATCAAAATCTTCTTGGGTTGCACGTCTACTTTGTTTTTCCTCATTTACCTAGTTTGAGATTCTTGTTAATTCATCATTAGAATATTGGATGTTATTCAATTCAATGAAAAAAAATTTCTGACCTTCTCTAAACTCTTCATTTATCAAGATGGATTTTTCCTTCACTACCTTCAAGATGCTTGTTATATTATCACTACTCTTGAATTCTACTTCTAGCTCTTGTATTATCTCTTCATATTCATTGATATTTTCTTTATGTTGTTTAGAGATAGAAATATGCCATCTATATGATGTTTTCAACACTTCCATATATTTTAAATGATTTTCTTTCACCTTTTTCATTTCGGTCGAATGTAGTTGATATTTTGTATTGAACTTCCTCTCAAATTCATTTTCTTTTTCCATCAACTGATTTTCTAGAGTTGTGACCGCCTTTTTCTACACCAAAATGTCTCCTTGTATGTTTTTAAAGAGCTTCTGATATCATCTTTACAGACTCGCTTGAAGGAAAATAGAGGTGGCTCAAATGGAAAAATAATCCATCCTGGAGATGAAAGTTGGGAACTGTTTTTCTTGCGTTGAATATCTGATAGGAAGTATAAAAGTTAGAGTCATTATTGCATAATTGTGGCCATCCAGATGTCTCATGTCCACAATATTTGAGAATTGTGGTTATCACTGCCACCAGGGGTCGACTGAGGAAATATGTGGCATGGTTGGTGCTACCCTCCTTGTACTTGATATTAAAGTGGAATTATTGGAGGTATGTGGACCACTTCAGATGGCGTTCATTTAGTATCTTACATTGGGTCTTCATGAACTGCACAGGCCTGTGATCAATGTGGATGATCATTTCCTTCCCCATAATGTAATGCTTCCACTGTCAACATGCTTTCACATTAGAGTACGTCTCTTTTTCATAGGTGGGGTAGAACAACATCAGACAAAATTTCATTGTGATAGGCTACCGAATGCCCATGTTGAGTGAGGACTGCAATGATAGCATAATTTGAAGCATTTGTACTAATATCAAATGGCCATTGCAGGTCTGGAAGAATGAGGACTAGTGTGGAGCAAAGGGGATTTTTTCATATCCTCGAATGATTTATGTTGGGGTGCAGACCACACAAACTTGGCCTTCGCACCACCCTTGGTCACCTTGCTTAGGTACCAAGTGATATAAGAGAACTCCAACACAAGCCGTCGGTAGAAGTTATAAAGGCCTAAGAAGTTGTGAAGCTTGGTCATTGTCTTTGGGGCAAGCCAATCACGAATGACTTGGATCTTGGCTAGATCCACATGTACACCTTGCTCATCCACGATGTATCCAAAATATTGGATTCTATGCATGCCGAAGGAAGACTTCACCGAATTGGCATATAACGTGTGTTGTCATAGGATGCCCAATACATGTTGAATATGCTACAAATGTTCCTCCCAATTTTTGTTGAAGATGAGGATGTCATCCAAATACACAACCACAAAGGAGTTTGTGAATGGATGTAATATATCATCCATCATCCACATGAATGTGACCGGGGAATTAGATAAGACAAAAGGCATGAAAAACCACTCAAAGAGGCCTCGTTTGGAATTGAAGGTTGTCTTCCACACATTAGTTTTCTTAATCGACACCTGGTGGTAACATGACTTCGGATCAATTTTACTGAAAAACTTGTCTCCCTTGATATGATCGAGAAGATCATAAATCCATGGAATTGGGTACTAGTTCTTGATTGTGATATTGTTCAGGGATCTGTAATCAATAAAAATTCACCATGTCCCATCCTTATTTTGTACTAGAAAAGTTGGGCTTCCATAAGGTGAAGAGCTTGGTCTTATGTGGCCCTTCAGAATTAACTCTTAGATTTGGCATTTGATTTCTTCATTCTCAATTAAAAAAATCCTATATACAAGGTTATTAGGTAGAGAATAAACAAGTGTCATATAAATTGAGTGCTTTACCTGATAGTCCACAGGCACCCTAGTAGGTGATGCGAATATGTCTTTGTACTCTTCGACTATTTTTTCCACCTGTTGTTGTTGGGAAGAGATATCTCGTGCAAAGGTTTTGGTGGTTGCAGTGACCTTTCGTTCACCTTCCAATCGAACCATACAGAGGAAAAATCTCTTTGTTTGAGGAACCACCTCTCTTCACTGCTTTGTAGAGACCAAAGAGACAATAGTATTTGGAACTTCCTCCGGTACCCTATAGAGTTGATGTCCCAAAGTAATAATGACACTACGAGGCCTAGATTCATAAACAACATTACACTTCCACATATATGGTTGTCTTAGAAAAACATAAAAAAATTCAAGTGGGGAAACATCACACAATACCTCGTCTTTGAAGGGTTTGATGATGTAGTGCAGGTGACATTGTTGGATGTCATGAATGTCATGTCCCTAGCTGAGCCAACCGATGGTGTATGGTTGAGGATGTTGGGTCATTGTCAAGTTAAACCTCTTGAAAACATTTTTTGAGATCAAGTTATTCTAGATACTGCTGTCAACAATGAAATGGAGTGGGCTTCCCTTCACCCACATCTGTTAGTGGAAAATATGCTTCCTTTCTTCAGGCTCCTCCAGTTCCTCTAGATGGAATTTTGTGGTAGAGATGGTGACACTAGGTTCTGCATCAATGATATTCCTTCCCTTTTTTGGCTCGGAATCAAAGTCTGAGTTAGCATATGACTCTGGGGATTTTATCTCGGCCAAAAAAGACAATTTGGAGTGACATTCATCAGTATTGTTCCAAATGATTTTATGGAACTTGCACCATTTTCCAGTGTCTTTATTCGACTTCCCATTACCCTTGTTTGTTGGTGGCTTGGGCTGGTTATCCTTAGGTTTGCCATCCTTTATCCATCCTTTGGATTGGGATTTAGGGCCACTGTTACCATACTTTGGTTGTTGCATATTTGCATGCCCAAACTTCTGCTTTTTTTTTCTTCAAGTGTCTCACAATGACGAGATGTCTAGAAACTTCATTTTGGCTTGGATGTAACTGTGTATAGCCCCATGGTATTTTAGGACTAGATTCCACTTAGATTCTTTAATACCTATCTTGGTGTGCATGGTATGGAAAGTATTTGTGAACTCCAACACCATTTGGTCTCTCTCTTGGTGCAATGTGGTCCATCTCATGTACTGGTCATCATAACTTCCAACACAGTAATATTGCTCCTTGAGGGAATAAAAGAAATCCTCCCAAGTGGATCCTGGCCCAAAAATTCCATACTCATCCTCGACATGTTTCTCATAGTAATTCTCCCACCAATATCTAACATGGGGAAGGGCCTTAAGGAGTGAAAAGGTGATATTTTCACTGTAAGAAAAATTGTGGACAAAGAAATAACCCTATAGCATATTTAATCATTTTTCCAAAGCATAAGCATCTATCTATCTTTAAAATAAATGAATATCAAATTTAAATTGTACCTTGAATGGTGTCAAATTCTAAAGTGATTTCTGGTTGAAGGTGCCTCCATTATTTCTGGCAAATGTTGAAAGATATGGGTGAAATTATCCATCATCTCATTCCTCTGTCGCGTGAGTGATTCCTCAAGCAACAGTTTGAAAGGATCTCATGTCCCATCGTTCCTCTTTTATTCTACCATGAAAGGTTGCTTGGGTGTGTGAGAGGGGTTTTCCTCAAGAGATACAAGCTCGAGACCCAACTCTCTATACCGAGACCCCATCGGGGACATGCACTAAGGACGAAAAGGAGCAGATCGCTTTAATACCACTGATCTAGATTATTTTAGGAACGATATGAAGGAAGAGATATAACATAGATATAACAAAGAATAACACAGAGATATGGAAAGGACATAGTAATATAGTAAATATTTGATTCTATTAATGACTGTCTGAAATACAAAATATTGTAAAATGCAAAAGCACACAAGCTAGCTAGAATGGTGGTAGCTTATCTCTTAGAAGAGATGTGTCAGCTAAGCTCATTCGCCAGATATGGTTACAATGAGGATCCAAAGGTGTTTTTAACATAAATCATAAATTAGAAAACCCTAAACATCCAAAAACCTAACCCTAGGAGAGGAATTGGAAAAAGTCATGTGGGCCTCGATGGGGTAAGTTCCTACATCGACTTCTTGGGGACATAACTTTTGCATACGATCTTTGTTTTAGGTGCACGATATATTTTTGGAAAGAATTATCCAAGGAATACACATGTGGTTAAATCCTACCATGTGTCTATGATAGGCCCAAAAAATGTTGTTTAGGGCCTCAAAACAGCCCCAGAAGTTTAGGACCTGAAAAACTAGGAAAAAATTGCCAAAACGAAAATTGTTCTTTGAGCCAATGGAATAGGTGGGTGGCCACCGATATCCACCTGGATCAAAGAGTGGAGCCATAAATTCAACAAATTTCATAAAAATATTTTTTGTAGTTGCACTTCGACAGCTCAAAACAATAGATGTGTATGGGTGGGAGATCATGGTTCCAAGTCCAGTTCATTCCCACAAAAGAAATAAAAGAGAAAAGGGAATCAATAAAATAATATAGCAGATAAAAACCTGGTCTTTTGTTGATGCTAACTTCATTAACGTTGCATAAGATATTGTCGTTCAATATCTGTGCCCAATTAAAAACTATCCCTTCTTTCGCTAGACATAGGACCAGAGGCATTCAATACAACTTGAAATGTATGATGTCTACCTATCAGTACATATGAAAAATCATTGTCATAATAAGCCAATATGGCCTTTTGAGGTTGTTGTGTTGGTTTTGTCACTTAGGTGAGAAAAACAACAACACTTGCATGTCTAGATAAGCCTGCTAGACAAGATAGAATATCGTGAGTGGGTTAGACAAAACAAATACATATGATTACAGAGAAATACAACTAAAAGAAACAAATAAATAAATGTTAGAAAGCTTGAGAAACTTACAACCATGAAAATCAAACAATGACCAACATATTGGTACCAATGGATCAATAGATTAGTAGGAAAAACATTGTAGATAAAGGAAGGGACTTATGAGTCCCCTCTTACTCCTTGGGAGGGCTCTTGAGTTCCCTAATTGAGATATCTTCTCTTCATACAATGGAAGAAATGAAAAATAGTGAAGAAAAACAATGCTTATTCCCTCAAGAGATGAGTGGAATGGCCTATTGCAATGGTGCCCGAAGGATTCAAATAGAAAAGAGGATTCTCAAGGAAGAATTATTGCAGCATAACAATAGCTTGAAGATTTTGGTTTCTTAGCACAACCATGGCTCTTATTTATAGCATCCATTCATGGAAAAATTTAATTGGTTCATAGTGTGAACAAGGAGCCTTTTAGGGCACTCTCTAGCCCTTGACTAGCCTCCAAGCTATATTTCGCTGAGATATGAGTGTCAAATTGCTTTGGGGGTTGGACTAGAAGTGGTTGAGGGGCCTACAAGATTCATAAATGTGTCGTTCATGGAAGTGCCYAGATTTTKTCATAGAYAGTCGCRCATTTTGCACAYAGTGTGCGTTGAGGGTTGTGTTGGCCTGYGCATGCTACACACTRTGCGTTGAGGGTTKTGTTGGTGGATCTRTGCACTTCAAGTTTTGACCCAATTATATAGTTTTTTTCCTTCTGGATGAATKTTTTTGTTGTTGTAAGTGGACTAATTGTTGTTGGCATTGATATTTTTCCTTAACGATTGTGTGCAATGTTGCRGAYGATTTTTTAGTTATAACAAATTTCCCCTTATGTGTGAGGTTAGGAACATACATATAGATGAAATACATCAATGTTTCTTTTKTTGAGAGTGTCATTGTAATGAAGAGTAAAGAGAGGAACTACAAGACAAATCCATCRTAGGGAGAGGGAAAACTGTGGGACCCAAACCTTTCTCTAGGGAGAAAAAAGAAAATTTGTGTACAAAYGAGGCGRGCATGTTGCATGCTCCTGTTATGAAACCAAAATGTGAGACTATAACTGAAGAAGTATGTTGATGTAGATAACTACAACACCCTTAGGGGTGGGTGATAATGACAAATGACAGTTCTGAATGGTGAACGAACTTTAAAGTGAGGCAAGGACGACTGTAAGAAATTTCGATGACTCATAGGCATTGATGGCCTAATGAATTCATAGGTCTTCGAATGGTTAGAAACAACTGCAATAGTCGCATCGTAAGGCCCACCATAAAATGAGAGTTTGTTGAATTCAAATGTTATGGGGGTCAATGAAATTAGAGAGCAATGATGATTCTCTCTATGTTGTTCGAGACTCCTCATTGAAAATGTAATGAGAATCAAGATACTGTCACCCTTCTGGAAAATGTGTTGATGTCGACAGGAAGGGAGATGCGACCCCAAGAAGTAAAAGGGCTTTGTGAAATCTATTGATTAATAGGTGACATTAGGTACTGATGGGTAACATGAATGAAGTCAAGATGCTATGAGACTCAAGACTACCCTTGATTGGGGAATTTTAAAGGATGACTGGCAACAACCATAAAACTGAATCTAGCGTCAGGGAGATGACTAGATACGAGGTTAAACTATGCCAGAGGCTTAACAAATTGAACACGCTCAGAGATCATGGGTACATGGAATTGGGATACTTGGGGTTCATGAACGATGTCGGAATGAAAAAAGAGTGGATTCCCCAACCAAGGGAGACATGGGTTTCTTTTCTAGGGAAAAATAAGGTTGTCAAGAATGATGACGAAAAAACTATGTATATGCTGGAAACAAAGGATTTTTACAATTACAAAAGAAATAAAGAACAATTTGGGTTAAGTATATAGATACAAAAATGGGTTCCCCAATGAAAGATGGTTGGGCCTGTTAAGGCGCAAGTTTTTGAAAGAAAACCAGTGGAGGGTGGGGTGGGTTTATGTACTATGTAAATGGATGGAGGACAATCTGTAGATGGGAAAACTGATGGTGGATGAGATGGAAGGATAATGAAACTGAGGAGGTGTAGTCAATAGAACCGAGATGATATGACCTGAGATTCCATTGGGAAGGTTAGTAATATGATGAGAAGAAGTATGGGGTTCATTCTCGGAAGTGCATAAGACTATCGGGACTCCCATCCCTAGGGGGTGAAATCATCATGAGTGTCAAGTTGCCAAGGGGAACTGTGAATGGGACAACTCATGTGGGGGAGAGTGCTACTAGGTGACAGTACACAAATGAGACAAAGGTAAAGGTATTTCAGATCCGAATGTAAGGACCCTAAAGGTAAATGTTAGAGGGTATGACTGGGATATGCAATTGATTTACAGAGGGAATAATTACATGCCAGTGTTTAACATATACCTAAAGGGATTGTAACCTTCTGGAACAAGTACCTACACACATGAAAACCAAATATCTGACATGAAAAATATCTGATGATAAAGAACATATAATAGTTATTTGATAAAATTAACATGAGCATGTGTACCTATATGTGATGTGAGAAAAATGCTCCTCTGGGGCCAAGTGCAGATGGTGACCCAGGGAATGTGGATGTGTAGATGGCGGGACTAGAATCACGTGGTTGAGAATGGATTGAAAAATAGAGGCTCTGGGATCCTGTAACAGAGTGTGGAAGTTAGGAAAAAGGGGCTATATATGGTAGGTGGGCCCACAATGCCACCTCATTTGTACCTGTCACTGTTGTTGAGCTAACAAAATAGTTGTGAGGAGATTTTGAGATTGTGGGAGTCTGAGGCTACTGATCCAGGAGTGGTGAGAGATAGGTTAGTGGTCCTATTATCCTGCAGTTTGTGAATTTTCTAGTATGTAGGTAGGGATTGTATGGAGGGCCATACAAGGGGTTTTTTGGTTAGTGGCCCACCAGTATGTGGGAAAAGGAGGAATACTCGTGCATATGTGTGCGGGTATAACTCAATTTCCCGCACATAATGTGTAGTTGTGTTTGACACAGCTGTGCATGTGGGTGTGAGAGTTGGGTAGATAGGTGCGCAACACATGTCTGACTAAAATTTGCACACTCATGCATGGTTGTTTCTGAGATAGTTGTGCATTAGTGCACAGTTGTGCAGAGAACAAGTGTGCACATGTGTGCACCTGTTTGGGTGAAAGCCACGCACTATGGAAAGGCTAAGGGGTTTTAATTTTTTAATATTTTTATGCTTTTTGATGGATGATGAGGCTGATCAAGTGTTTCTGTGTGGATGCAGGTGATCAATAGACTCCTAGATCACGATGTTGGTGCAATGGAGAGAGCGTGACTAGTACCATTTACAGGAGGCAGTGAGAGCACAGTCGGGTGTGCAAAGATACTTGGCAGCCCGCGACTTGCTCAAGTTCTTTTACTGCCCTCTGATATAGTTGTAGGAGTTCCTGCTTCAATATTTGATCAAGATGTGAGGCACTCTTCTGCAGTGATTCATTATTATAGGGGAGTAGCTGACATTCTCAGCCACAGAGGATGTGTATTTCCTAACGGGTCTCCCATTATATGGGATGGCCCTTCCTATCAATCCCCAACTGTCGGGGGAGGATCGAGTGGGTGACATGGCAGCTCGCCACTGCAGTGGGACGAACCCTATGTTGGATTTGATCATCAGTATTGAGGCTATTTATGAACTTTTGATGAAGTGCATCGTGGCTATGGTGCTGAAGATATATAGATCCTTAGGGATTCAACGGATCATTGGTGGTCAACTGAGGGTAGTGGAGCAGGTCCTGGATGGGGACCTATTTGTGTGGGGTGTTCTAATGCACACCAAGATGATAGGACAGTTGAACTGGTTTCGGCAAGATGAATCTGGTGAATTCACCTTTGGTTCCATTATGGTGGCCTGGTTCTTGGAGAGGATGCCTCTACTACACCCGAGGATTTTGCTAGAGCAAGCAGGGCAGCAAGAACCGCAACTGAGGCGGTGGGCCCACGTGTTGGCCCGACATGGAGGTCGGGAGGATGGCCCCTATTTCACAGCCAGGGTTGCATGAGTGTGGCACCAGATACCAAAGGTTATTCTGAGGTATCCATACGCAGGTATGGACTACCGCTATGATCCAGATATGATGCTCCCTCCTAGGGAGGCCTGGGACCAACGAGGTAGGTGTTTGTGTTATAGTTTTATGTTTTTTTATTTTGACAGATAACATTGATTATATATGTATATGGATGTTGACACTATCTCTAGTGTTTTTTTGCAGATGTGGGACCCCGAGGGAAAGAGGCAGAGGTTGTCAGAGAGTCGACTCGATGGGGGCTAGCTTGACCAACGTCGGTAGAGCTGAGGGTTGGACAGAGGCGGTGATGAGATGTCGTTGGTGTTGGACCAGCGAGAGAGCTGCAGGGAGATGTCAAGGCCGTGCTAGAGGATCTACATCGGCATTTTGAGTGGGTTTTGTAGGGTGTACCTAATGGCATGTGGGCCAAAATTTAGGACGAGGAGGTCTTGGAGAAGTGTGTGGGATTATCGACAGAGTGGCGGACCCTGATCCATCTAGTAACCAATGGTGGGGGCAGTGATGACTGGTGAGCTGTCTTCTGAACCTAGAGGACCCCCATCTGTTGGTGTGACTCAGGTTGATAGAGGACCTAGGGGGGGGAGCTCTGGGGGCACCTTGAGAGTCAATTTTTGTATATATATGGGTTTATGGGCCCAGTTTTGTATTGGGTATTGGATACCCATTTTTGTGCTAATAGGGGTGAGGGTACTTAGGAGCCTATGGGAAATTGTACATGTATATTTTTTTTAAACACTTATGACATTTTATGATATATATATGGATAGGTTTTGCATCATTCATGTCTTTCTCTATTATGTTTTTATGTATGATGTCTTTACCATGTGTTGTGACAAATGTATGATGTTATGTATAAAATGATGTTTAATGTGATAAATGCCAATCTAATACTAGGTTATCCATGTGATCTACTACTTGATTAAGTTGTCTTGGAATATTTGTAAATGTGATGGAATCAAATTTGCGAGATAGGAGTCTAACTTGCAAGTATTTGTGAAAGAGGAAAGGATCGTGAACACGATATACATTGTTGAGTTGCAGGACGACAAGTTGGGAATCTAATAAAACACTAAAGTGACAAATGTGGTGGTGACTGGCATCGGCAAGGAGACCAATGATGGCATCATATTCAGCTTGGTTGTTCGTGGTCGAGCCCAAACATATGCCACTAGAGTGGAGCAGGACATGTGAGGGAGTATAGAGGGCCCAAGTGGCCGAAGCGATATTTTGGGTCCAGCAGTTGGCACCATCAGCATAACCGATGTGGTAGGTTGATGGATAATGCATTTTTTAATAACACGGATGATAGATAAGACACGAGGAGTGGTGGCAATAAAGAAGACTAAAAACTCTACAAATGTGTACAAATAGAAACCTAAAGTAGGGAGGTTATTCTTAGGCGTAAAACCTCTTTAAGTACAACTTGTTGACAGGTTCTTTGAGAGGGTAGCCTTCTGGAGAGGCCAATATGTAGGCACCTTTAGTGAGGCAGTGTTGGACAATGTAGGGTCCATGCTATAATGACTCAAATCTCCCATGGTCGAGAGTCTCATGGGCAATATCGTAGGATAACAAAAAATCTCCTTCGTTGAAAGAGTGAAGGCTGACATGGTGGTCGAAGGTGGATTTGGACATTTTTTAGATGCCTCATTGTGTTGTAATGAAGATCGACGATCTTCATCAAGTGACTCTAAGGTTAGTAGGTGTTGCTCCATTAGAGAAGTGTCAGGTAATATCTCAATAGCAGTGTGTAACGTGGGGATTTCACACTAGATAGGGAGGGTAGATTCAATCCCATGGACGAGGTGGAATGATGTAAAACCAGTGGCAGTTTTGAATCACATGTGATAAGACGATAAATAAGAAAACAACATGTGATTCCAGTTGGTCTTATGTTTGTTGATGATATGTTGTAGCATGCTTTTGAGGACTTTATTGACAACCTCAACCTATTCATTGGACTGAGGGTAGTATGAGGAGGAAAACTCGTGGGAGAAGCCTAACTTAGAGGAGAGTTCCGCAAAGATCTCATTCTCAAAGTGATTACCATGATCAGACACTAGATGTAGTGGTACTTTGAACTGGGTAATAACGTGTTTGAAGAAAAAATGTGTTGTTATGTCAGTGGTGTTGTTAAATGTGGGCATGGCCTTGACCCATTTGATAAATTAATCTATTTCCAAGACAATGCACTTGTTTCCATTACTGGATGGAGGATGGAAATTCATGAAGTTGATGCCCCATTTGCAGAAGGGGCTGACTGTGATGATTGGATGTAGAAGAGTTGGTAGTGCTCATGCTTTGTTTTCATAAAGATGGCATTTGTCGCAATGCTTGACAGCGTGGATGCAATAATGAAACAAAGTGGTCCAGAAGTACCCTGCTCAAATGATTTTTTGGGCGGTGGAAATACCTGATAGGTGACCACCGCAAGTGTCGTTGTGGCAATAATTCAAGACTTTGTTAGCTTCGTCGATGGTAAGACACCGATGAAGAATAGTGTCAACCGCAAGTCGATAGAGAACATATGTGATGAAGAGGTATCGAGGGGATGAAAAAGAGGTGTTCATTAGGAAAATCATCATTGATGGGGGAAGCTTGAGCATCAAAGGGAAAAGTTGTAATGAGTTCGGCTAGGATGAGAGATTTCTTTCTTTTGGGAGTAGAGAACTCTATATCATATTCCTGGAGGACAATGATCCATTGAGAAAATTTTCCATTAATCTGCCATCGAATAAGCAAGTATTTCATGGGGTTGGAATCTACGACAACCTTGGTAGTTTAAAACAGGATATAATGTAACAGTTTTTAGACTGTGAGGACAAATGCGAGTGCGAGTTTCTCATCATTATTATACTTCAAGGGTGGCCCTGAAAGGTTTTTACTAATGTAGTAAATGAAATGTCCACGCCCATCATCCCCTAATTGGATGAGGACTCCTGCTACTGAGACAATTGAGGTTGATAAGTAGAGGATGTAATCGCGATCATAGTCTGGGGGACTAATTAAAGGGGCATTTGATAGGGATGAATTTAAATCATCAAAAGTTGATTGAGCATGTTTTTCCCATCGAAATGGGATATCATGACATAGTAAGAGGAGAAAACCATGTGCACGAGTGGTGTAGTCTGGGACAAAGTGATGTAGAAAATTGGCTTTTCCTTGCAAGCTATGTAGTTGGCATAAATTCTGTGGTGGTGGAACTTATGTGATAGATTGGAACTTGAGGGGGTCCACAGTGATGCCATGTTGGGAAACAATGAACCCAAGGAGACACCCGATAGTGACACAAAATGCACACTTGAGGGGATTCAAGCAGATATTATATTTGTGACATCATTGGAAAATGATGTGTAAGTTGTCTAAATGTTGGGTTCGCTTTTTGGATCGAGTAGTGAGGTCGTCCAAATAAGCAAGGATGATGCATGCAAGATCATGAAAAATGTAGGTCATGGCCCGTTGGAATGTAGCACTGGAATTTTTTAGTCCAAAATGCATGATGTGATAAGCAAAGATACCCCAAGGGGTAGTAAAAGTGGTTTTGTACTAATCTACTGGATGGATTTGAATTTGGTTGTAGCCAGAGAACCCATCCATAAAGGAAAGTGCTTTGTGGCCAACAAAATCATCGATTATTTGGAATATGAAAGGGGTTGGGAAGTTGTCTTTGGGACAAGTGTGGTTGAGGTCATGAAAGTCTGTGCAGACACAAATAGTCCCTTGTTTTTTGTTAACGGGGATGGGGTTTGAGACCCAAGAAGTGTACGCAATGGGATAAATGAAACCAACAACATGTAACTTGTCAATTTTTTCTTTGATAGCCACAATGTTGGATGGGTAAAGGGGGTGTTGCTTTTGATGAACTGGGGTGACATATGGCCATGTGTCTCTTCGATGTTTGATTATGGAAGGATCGAAGCCAGGCATCTCCATATATGACCAGGAAAAAATATCCTAGTATTCCTAAAATAGAGCTTTGTAAGCAATGATTTATTCAGGGGAGCATGCAGCGCCAATGGTGATTTATTCTATGATGTCAAGTTTAATGGAAATGTCAATTTTGATGGTGGGGGATATGTTGCCCATGTTTCCTTCCTCAAAATAATCTGGGGTAGGGATAGGGTTGTTGATCCAGTCTATATGCCCTGAAAGAATAAAATCCTTGGTTTTGATTGCACATATGGAGGCTTGGATAGGGGGGTGAAAGGCCTCTTGTGAGAGGAAAAGTGCTTAATGATGGAGCATGTTTCAAGGGCAATCAGGGGTAACTAGTTCCTCCAAGATATCTTCATC
>SNQJ01S0164564.1:2142-13200 GCA_010110895.2 Picea sitchensis | reverse complement strand
CCTTGATCATATGCATAGGTTGACATTGAATGTACTTTGCTATCTTCACTTTGGTTGGTTTGTGTTGTCTTGGACCTGATTTCACAAGAGCACCGGAGTGAAGTAGGAACAACATAGACCTAAGGAAGAAATATAAAGGTATGTCACTCATTCCTCCTTAGTAGTAGATTCAATGACTGCAACTTAGAGAAAGAGTCATGTCCTGTCCTGTTTTGTTCTAGATTCAGGTGGATCTAGGGAGATTTGTTAGTGTCCGCACCTACCGATTTATCCGATAACAAAATTGGCGACTCCACTGGGGATACAACCCATTTTGGTGGTTTTTACCTGGCCATTTTCTCTTGACCTACCCTTTTTCATTCCCAATCAATCTTTAAGTCTTGAGGAGATCCTCATAGACTCCCTGTCTCTAGAAGTTCCCTCAAAAGTTCTACCATTTTTCCAAAATTTGCTTGATTACAGACCTTCTCGCACTACACCTCTTTGTAATCTGCAAGAATCACTGAAGTTCACACCCTAGTGTTCAACTCAGTGTGAACTTCTCGCAACCTACCTATGTCTAGCCTGCGAGAATCCTTAATTCTCACACTGTAGCCCACTGTCAGACTGCGAACCCACTTGTAAAATTTTTGGATTAAGTATTTTATGTCTTCAGATGCCCAGATTGGTTGGTGTTTTTGGAAAGAACTTCTTTGGCCAGTGATTGAATTTTTATTGACTTCAAATCTCGTGAATGATTAGTTTTCAGAAATCGAAAGCTCTTCTTGATTATTTTTTCTCAATTTTTACCTCTTCACCTTTTCTTGACAAGGGTATAATCTTTGATTCTCAAATCTGATTGCTTATTTGGTCGGGAGCCTTTGATTAGATTAAAAGTTGAGATTAATTGTCCTTTTCAATTGCTTATTACTTGAAAAATAGTTACCCATGTGCATTTGAAGAGACTGGTCTTGTCAGTTTATTATTTTTATATTCATTGAAAGATCGATTTGGGTGTTTGTTGTGTATTTCTTTTTTGTTGGTTGCTTACTTTTTCTTAGTTCCATCCTTGTTGCTTGGTTTCTAATAAAAATTAAAGACATTTTCTTTTTTATAAGCACCCTTGTATTCAAAAAATATGGGCATTCATGTATTGAAAGAGAATGAATAGGGAATTTGCATTGTTCATGATTGTTTGATATTACATTTCAGAGAAGATCATACATCGTAGTTCACATTATTCCAGAAAACTCCTCTTTACGCATTTGTATCATTCATCCCTATTTACGCATTGTTGGTTCAGAGTCTCACATGACATCGGTTTCATTTCCATCTCCTTTTTGCGTAAAAACAACCTTTAATAATATTGCGCAACTTTAAAATTCAACTAGTAACTTTTTCTAGGGCTCTTTTACACCAACATTAGCTAGGCTAGAGCTTTGGAATAGGCAGTGAGACAGACTCTCCAAAGAACAAAACACAAAATAGTATCTTGTGATAAGGAGTGTCAAATTCCATTTGCAACATTTTGTCCTAGGAAGCCCTTCTCACACATCGGTCAAACCTGAGGTCACATTGAGATTGACAGAGTTACTCACCCTGCTTTGTTGATATCGGTGTAGAGATTGCATGTATTACGGGGGTCACTTGAAGGTATACCCACAATGATGAGTGGAATCCTCTTAAGCTAATTCTGGGCTAGATACCTTGCCCTTGCATGTGGATCGGACTGTCGACTGTTCCCCCAAACATCATTGTTGTTGGTGGTAACCTCAGTAGCCTATATTCTTAGGGTCTTACATAAGGTGACTGTGAAGGGGTAAGTATTCACGGTACCTAGAATCGACGTTGGCCAGACTCACTCGGGCTCCTTGGAGGGTATACCCATGATTGTGTGTGGAATCTTGCACCAGGGTGTAAGTCCGTTAAGCAGGTCATCAACGTAACTTTTCCACCCTGGCCCAACCCCTTCTTGTCTCCTAGTCGCGACGTTGGATTTCATCACCAACTAGTGAATTTGGAATTAAAAGGTCTTGTTTGCTTGGTTTTGCTTCCTAGATTTGACTAGCACGTGCTGTTGTTTTACCCAAGTTGGCCATAGAATTTATTTTGTAAGATTCTAACTCAATCACAATTGACCCTCCATGCCATTCACGTAGAATGCAATGCCTACCCCCAGAAGATATGGAAGGTTCTCAACCCTTTCCTACCAACTCACTGGAGGGCTCTTCTCAATAGAGTGAAGTCCAAGACGTTGCCACTCCACAAGTGGAAAGAACTAACTCTTTAGAACGGTTTTGAATTAACAATTCTCGAGAGGACTTTCAATTTCCTCTCGACTCTGAGAGACGTATTGCTCGAGTGAATTCTTCCAGAGATATAGTTTTTCAGTCTTCTGGATTACCAACTGGACATTTTATAGGACCTGAGGGTCAAGATCCCTTTTGGACTACTGGAATTTTTAGATGGGATCTCTTTGTCTCAGGAGTAGGCGTTGATATCACGGTCACACCTTAGCTGCCTGAAACATCTGATCCAGACGCAATACCTTTTACTACTGCCTATTATTTTCCTGGTATAGACGCTCCACCAACTAACCACATCTTGACTATCCCTCTACAAATGGTCCATTACACAACGGTCCTAGATACTACGAGTCCTCACACCGGGATTACAATGGCTAGACAAGCCCCCATTGGCACACCACTTTCACCCAGATTCACCCCAACACTTCCGCCTGGGTATCATGCGTTGAATGCTTCTATTCCCACTCCTACACAAATCTCATCCAGGACTACTGGTGCTTCCACTCCTTTTGGGCACCATCTCATTCCAAGTTTCATTCCGACACTTCCTCAACCCCCTTTTAGAGGACCTCTTCCATTCTCTATCAGAGGCACCAACCCTAGTGGCACCATCCCATCTTTCATACATAATTACCAGATTCCTGTAGGTGGACAATTTCACCAAGGAGGCCAAACCCAATCCCCTTTTGTGGGACAAATCCCAATTGGGATGCAACCCCCGATTAGAGGGAAACCCCCACTGACCTCGCCCTATGGACAAAACATACCTCCATCCTTGGCCTAGTATTGCAATTATCTTATTCAAAATAATCGTCACTCGACTGGGGGGCAACAACCTCAAGCTAGCTCCTACATACCCCCTAGTATAGGCCAACCATATCCAAGCACGTCCAATCCTATTTGGGGTTCGAACACTCAAACCCATGCCCCTGTTCAAGGGTAAAACCCTATGAATTACTTGCCTCCACACCAACAACCAAATCTTCCCAGATCTTTGCATTATATGCAAACTGCTTATGGTCCCACTGGTCTCCCGACGGGACTCCCTTCCCAAAGTCACCAGTACCCACATGTGAATAGACAGTTACCCTTATTAGCCACCCTGGACCTCCCTAATCTATAGAGGAGTTTAAATGATCCGATCCATCACTCTCCTCAATGGCCCGCCATACCTGGCAAACTACCATCCGACCTCCCTAAATTCGATGGTAAACCGGGAGAGGACCCGAACAATCATGTAATGAATTTTCACCTTTGGTGCTCATCCAACTCCTTGATGGATGAATCTATTCATTTACACCTTTTTCAATGGACCCTCATAGGTTCCACTATGAAGTGGTATATAGAATTACCACGAGGCTTCTTCACCAACTTTAACACCCTTGCTATGGCTTTCCTCACCCACTACCAGTTACCGATCCACTATGAAACGGGAACTGAAATTTTGAGTTCTTTCAAACAAACCAAAGCCACTCATATCTCTGATCACATTCATGAGTGGCAACGGAGACGACGTCTCATCAAACTCGAACTTCCAAATCAATCGTTGGCAGAGTGGTTCATGAAATCATTCGTGAGCGACATCGCTCATGACATCGCCATGGGTGGAGTTGTCACAGAAGAACAGACAATCAGTCATGCTCAATACCTCGACCTCGTTTACTCCCAAACTGGTACTCTTTACAACTTACTCCCTGACGCACCTCGTCCTTCTACTTTTTCTACTTCAACTACTCCTGCTACTTCTCATGCAGCTGACAGAGTGATTGGCACTTTCCATGCCCAACCTCATTCTGTCCAAACCTCTAGCAAAAACCCCAAATCCATTTATTCTAATGTTCAAAATGCTTCGTCTCCTACCACTCCCACTGGCAAGATTTCTGAGGTAAACTATGTTCAATCTACCCCTGCCAAAAAAAATAAATCCAAAAAAGGAAAGGGTAAGAACAAGGAGGATAAAAATAATCCACAAACTGAGAAAACAAAAACACCACCTCTTGACGATAGGGATAAGCACAAACCCCAATACCCTTGTCTTATCTGTGGTGATTATCACTACACTAAGGATTGTCCACGACGAGCCGAGGTTACTAAGTTCCTTTAAGGGACCCCAAAACCCCCCACTCTGGCCGTGTTTTCACAACCCTTCCCTTCTCAACATTAGGCCCAATTGGTCATTCATGACCAACCTTCCCCATCCAATACATCCTATGTCTTAATGTGTACACGTGATTCAAAGAAGAATGACATAACACTTACCATTCAAGCCAAAGATTATTCTTCCTCCAAAGAGAAGGTTGATGCGATACCTCCTTCGTTGGTCTAACCATCTCCCATGACTCCACCTACCAACAGTCCTCTTCATCTCGAATGATGGAGCCTAGATACAGTCCTTCGCCCTCCTCCAAAGGGTGTTGTTCAAAAATCGGCTTTCAATCATCATGCACGTGTTGCCTAGAACTACAGTATTGTCAAAGATCTGGCCCAAGCACCGCCCGCGATGTCAACCCTCGAATTCCTTCAGAGTTGTCCTATACAACGGAAGGCACTGCTAAAAGATATATGTGGAATCGACCATACGGATACAAATTTAATAATTTTTTACTTGAAATATCACATTCCAAGGTTACCCCCTCAAATCGCATTCCAAATACAAGTTATTGTCTCCGACAAAAAAATTTGTAGAATAGTTATTGATGAGGGTGCCCCAACGTGTGTCATGTCTATTACCTGCTGGAAATCCATTGGATCTCCTCCTTTGACTAAATCCCACAACATGTTCAAAGCCTTCAATGGCTTTGGTTTTAAGCCTTATGGTGTCCTCCCTTCATTTCCTATTACGTTAGAGGGAAAAATGGTCGATGTTGAAGTGGAGGTATTTGACACTCCTCTCGATTACAACCTTCTACTTGGTCATAGCTAGATCGATTCCATGTGTGCAGTTGTGTCCACTCTTTTCCATGTTGTGCGTTTCCCACATCAAGTAAAATTAGTTACCGTAGACCAATTGGCCTTCTTTCACTCTGATGCATGTACCAACAACGTACCTTTCATTGAAACCCCCCCCCTGGATATGAGAACGTCGATGTGGGTCTTCTTAAAGATTCCTCTTTGATGGGTACTTTCCCCATTCCACCACCCAATGTTCCACATCCGTTTGTCACCTCGATCAACATGATATCCACCTCTATTCACGGAACCCTTGTGCCTTATGACCCATGGATGGTACCCAACCCCGACGATCATCTTTGTTATGGCAATGAAATGCCTTTGAGTTTGGTCGAATTTTCTTGTCAAGCCATTCAATAGGAAACCCCTTCTACCCCTCTCTTGGTGATTTATCTCTGGACCCATTCCGCGTCACTTTTCCTACAAACGAGATGATTATGTCTTTTATGTCCGTGGAAGATACCCTTTGGGACGATCGACATCATCGTTACATCCTCTTCCTGGAACAACCCACCATCGAGGGTTACCAACGAATCTCGACCTCTTCGACCATTTTCATCATTTCTACCATTCCTGAGTCTACACACAATATATTCTACGAAGGGAACTTAAGTAATATCTCACCCACCATCCCCCTCGACATATCCATAAAACCTGGATTTGTCGAAAATGTGCATATTGGAGCTTCATGTTCCCATGATGAAGTTGTCACCTACAAGTCTCTTTTCCAAGAATTTTCTGACGTCTTCGCATGGAGCTATGAAGAAATGCCAGGGATTGACCCCGACATTGTGGTACATGAGATTAAGACATACCCAGGCACTAAACCCATCTGGCAATGACTTCATCTGGTCCACCCACGTAAAGCAACTGCTATCAAGCTTGAAGTTGAGAAATTTCTCAAAGCTAGCTTTATTTACCCTATGGCTCTAACTGACTGGGTTTCCAATCTTGCTTCGATTGACAAGAAACAAGTCATAATCCGCATGTGCACTGATTATAGGGACATTAATAAAGCTTGTCCTAAAGACAAATTTCCTAACCCCTTCGTTGACCAGATCGTCGATGATTGTGCCAGAAGTGAAATCTTCTCTCTGATGGATGGTTTCTCCGGATATAATCAAATCAATATTGTACCCATGGACCAACACAAGACCACTTTTATTTGTCCTTGGGGCACTTTCACCTACTAGAAACTTCCATTCAGTTTAAAGAATTCTGGTGCAAAATTTCAATGTGCTATGTCTTACGCCTTTCATGATATAAAGCACATCATGCAACCATATCTTGATGACTTACCCGCTCATTCCATGCACCGTGTAGATCATCCAATACACCTCCACGCCATTTTCCTTTGATGTCAGTTTTACCACATATGCTTGAATCCCCACAAATGTGTTTTTTGCATAGAATCCGTCGGACTTCTAGGCTTTATTGTTTCATGTCAAGGGATCAGGGTAGATCCTTTGAAGTTTGAGGTGATTGTCAATCTCCCTCCTCCTTCCTCACTTCGCTAGTTACAAAGTTTGCAAGGGAAGGCAAACTTTCTCCGTCGTTTCATCCCGAACTATGTTGAGCTAACTCTTGGATTTACACGACTGCTCAAGAAAGGTTCTGAGTTCTTATGGGATACCACTACCAACAAATCTTTTGAAGCTTTGAAACTGTCTTTGACACGTACCCCATTACTCTTCCCACCGAATTACAGTCTGGATTATTTCCTCTACCTCATAGCCTCGGATTATACCATCGCTATGGTTCTCATCCAGGAGGATGATTCTCATGACGAACATGCCATCTATTACTTGAGTCAGAGTCTCACGACTACTGAAACCAAGTATTTACATGTTGAAAAACTGGCCTTGGCAGCCGTCCAAGTTGTTCAACGTTTCCGGCACTATATCCTTTCTCGCAAGACTACGGTAATTTCTAAATGCAATCCTATGAAGCACATTCTTACACGCCAATTGCTAGGGGGAAAATACTCCAAATGGATCGTAATACTCTAGGAGTTTGACTTATAATTTGAACGCGCTAAGTCCAAGAAATCCTTGGTGTTTTCCGAGTTGATATGCGACCTTCCCTGCTCTGAGACGGGAAATGTAGTAGCAGATTCATTACCTGATGAATCCCTTTTCCTGATTAGTTCCAATGACCTTTGGTATGGAGATATCATCATATATATCCAAACCCAAACTTTCTGGCCCAATTTCTCTAGCACTGACTGTCATCTAATATGCTACCAATCCCGTTAGTATATTATCCTCGGTGATACTCTTTATCGTCCTAGGATTGACTCCATTTTTTTACGTTGCCTCAAATTTGATGAAGCCGAGAAAGCCCTAAATAACTTTCATTCTAGAGCCTGTGGTGGTCACATGTCTGGGTATGCTACTGCCCAAAATATCTTACGAGTGGGATATTTTTGGCCTTCTTTATTCAACGATTGTATAATTGTCTTCCAAAAATGCCACACTTGCCAAACCTACAACAATAAAATACGATCACACCCTACTCCTCTACACCCTGTGGTCTTCATTGGTCCTTTTGCAAAATGGGGTATCGATCTCATGACATGTCACCCTCACTCGGCCAGGGAGCATGGATACATTATTGTAGCTGTAGATTATTTTATGAAATGGGCCAAGGTGATGCCAACATTCAACAATACCGGAAGGATTGTAGCATTATTTATATTCAATCACATCATTTCTTGGTTTGGTGTTCCTCAAGCTATCATTACTGACCACGGTATCCACTTTAGAAACTTCATGATGTCCGAACTCACTGAAAAGTTGAGTCTTCACCATGAAAACTCAACACACTATTACCCACAAGCCAACAGCCAAGTTGAAGAAATAAACAAAATTCTCATTACCATCCTTCGACGAATGACAGGGATTCACAAAACGAGTTGGCACACGATGTTGTTTTCAACATTGTGGGCTTACCGAACATCCGTTAAGTCTTCTACCGGGATTATACCATTCCAGTTATTCTATGGTCTAGAAGCCATCTTGTTGATTGAATGTGAGATACCCTCCCTAAAACTAGTCATCGAACTTCTCCCAAACACTTCTACCGAAGAAGAACATCTGTTGTATCTCATGCAATTAGATGAAACCCATCACAATGCCACCCTAGTTATAGAAGCCCAGAAGAAACACGTCAAAGCCCAATACGACAAACATGTCAAGCCACGCGTTTTCTCCGAAGGTGATCTGGTTCTCCTTTATGAACAAGATCCGGATATGCTAGGAGCCGGGAAATTTGAATCTATGTGGTGAGGTCCTTATATCATCAGGTAAGTTTTGGAGAAAGGATCTTACAAGTTGGTGGACTACGATGGTATCTATTTGAGTGAACCCAGAAATGGGTTGTACTTAAAGAAGTACTATGCTTAAGATCACCTGTGCATGAGTTCTTGTATTTTATTGTATCATACTTTTTGTTACTTTAGTATGATTTTTTGTTATTTGGTCTCTACCCTCGACCACTTATCTTGCATTGTGCTTGGTTTCCAGATGTCAGAGTCTTCTCCACCCCACATTGGCTTCACCAATGGCGCTATCCATAGTACTCATAACCTCGCTTCTACTGCATGGGAAATTTACGTCTCTACAAACGAACTTATCAGTATACGAGGTGTGTGCCGGTCGTGTGACCAATAATATTGCAGAATATAGCGTCATCATCGAATTGTTGATTAATGCTATTTTGCTTGATATCTGCCACCTGGTTATACAACTCGATTCGTAGCTAGTAGTACTACAGTTAAGTAACCTCTATGCTATCCAAAGTCCTACTTTATTGCAGGTATATTAACGAATTCGCCTCTTGGAACGTTATTTTGATTATATTGAATATCATCACATTCCTAGATGTCTAAATACATTGACTGATGCATTAGATAACTATGTTTTAGACATACATTTGGGACATTTATAAACCAATCACACATTACATGTATAACACAACACAAAATAAGCCGGTAGAAGCCATATATATGTATATAACGATCAAAAGTTTTTACAAAAAGTTTCTGTCCAAGGATCAAAATCTCAAAATACGAAGCCCATAGATTCTACAAAATAGCATCATGGATGACGCTCACGATAACACACAACTGCTCAGGCTACCCTACAGAGCAGTCGACTGAGAGACTCGGACACGCCCACAGTATGGCACTGGTCACGTCTCAGGATCTCCCCAATAGAAATATCCAGGACATCTGTGGTCAACCCCTCTAGGTTCTGATCCACTGCCTCGTAGTCTTTGGCATCCCATATCACCACTGGAGCTGCTTCTCCTCGCCTCTGAATGGAAGACGTTCCTGAAGGTCGATACAGCCCCACATCTGTGTCATCAAAAAGAAATTTTTGGATTAGTTCTTGGATAAACATAAAAACATTTCATCTGATAAAATTTGCAAAAACATTTAAAAAGAACAAAATGTGTACTTCTTACCTAAGTCACCCCACTGAGCATCCTCAGGCAGGGCCAAATCTAGATCCCCTCGGAAATCCAAACCATCATATGCGTAGTCATCGATCATTAGCATCTAGGTCCTCAACCAGTCATAAAATGAATCATTATACTTGATTATAGGCCCTGCTACATGTCGAGCCATGAGGTTACACCACTTCAGCATCCTCGGATCCTGTGGGGCCGGTAAACCTCAATCAACCTATAGTCGCAGCAGTGGGACCCTCTCAAGGAAGAATGACACCAAAAGTGACCCATACCCAAACTACTTCAAGTCACCCTTTCTGCACTTCGTCAATTGTCTCTTCATACTATGGAGAACTACATCCAACCAGTTGAAAACCCAAGGCTCTGTGCACTCTATGGCGTAATGGAAATATCTCTGGAGAGCCATGTGCGGAGCCAGGCTCTCAGCCATCTGTGCAATAGTAAACAAGATGGTCTATAGGGTCAGATCTTGGACCCCCCAAAACCTTATCCTTTCTTCTCTCTGCCTCGGGAACACAATATTGGGGACACTCGCTCATAGGGAGTCTGCCGCCTCTACCTCCAGTCAAAGTAGCATGGTATCCACGCCATGACAACCCCGTTAGAAAATAGATATCCTCGATATCTAGTGTCAGCATATGGATGCCCACGTGAAATAACTTTTTATCCACGTCCCACATGTGGACCAGGTATTCCAACAAACTGAGTTGGGCTCTCATCCTGGAATCCTGAAAATTTTCAAGAGCCCACAGTCTCGAAGGGTAGCGACTGTACCCGGGTCATTCCTAACAATGGAATCATCCTCCTCATGTTCTATTTCTCTCCATTCCAACATTGTGATGGTCAAACACCTGCAAAAGAGCCATGAGAGGGAAGTTAGCAACTTGTTTTAAACTCTTGCATAATTTTTATTGAGAAAAACCTCACTTTCAAATCCATTTTTTGGCCCCTGCAGGTGGACCTTTTGCAAGTGGACCTTTTTCACAGTGCGAGAATCTTAGATTCTCGTAGGTCCTGCATGGACCACCTGTGAGAATTCTTGGGTGCATATTCTGACCCTAAAATGGACTCAAAACCCAAAACATTGCGAATAAAAACAAAAAATAAACCAGAGAAAAGTTAGAGAATCAAGAGATTACCTCGTTGGCTGAAACCATTCGCCGAATGATCACTTGTGCCTCCCGCAATCGAGCAAAGAAATTTGGGGGAAAATGAGGTATGTTGGACAAGTTTTTGGGAAAAGTAACAATGAAATGGTAAAAAGTCCTTTTCACACATATTTATTCACTTTGTACTATTTTTTATTGATTTTTTATATTATTTTTATTGCTTTGTTTATAAAATCTAATAC
>SNQJ01S0164563.1:0-21275 GCA_010110895.2 Picea sitchensis | reverse complement strand
GCCTGGACTGTGACTTGGCCATGGGGACCAGCCCTGTGGTCAAGCCGTTGGCGTGCCCACAACTTGGACACAGAGGTCGCCACCTAAAACTATATTTTAATTTCAAAATTAAAATTAAATTTAATCTTTAAATCTACAGATTAAAATTAAAATTAAAAAAAAAGTTTATAGTTACTTACCTCACGCCCGTCGAACGTCCACCAACACTCACGAATGCTCGGTTGGCCTAAAGCTCAGCCTGACCGCCCGCCAAAATGCTCGCCAACAATCACGCCCGCCAACAATCGCGCCCGCCAGTAGAAACGTTCGACCCGACCGCCCGCAGAAACGCCCACCTACAATCACGCCCGCGAACAATCACGACCGCGCGAACAATCACGAACGCAAACAAACACCCTATGTCCGCGCCAACGCTCACAAAAGCCAAAAGGTTAGAAAAATGTTTGAATATTGATGTGTGGTTGTTATATAAACATTCTTTCGGCCGAACAATATTTCGGCCGAAAGAGTTTTCGACCGAACAATCTTTCGGCCAAAAGATGTTTCGGCCGAAAGATTGTTTTGGCCGAAATATCTTTCGACCGAAAGAATATTGCTGGATGGAAAACATCCGTCCAACTAAATATTTACACATCAATCGAGGATACCGTCACTGTACTGTTCGATTTGACGTTCCACCTTTCGGCCGAAAAATAGTTCGGCCGAAAAAAGTATCTTTCAGCTGAAAAATACTATTAGTTCGGCCGAAAAAATGTTTTTCGGGATTTTGGAGATCGGATTGTCACGAAAGTGTTACCCACCTCCGTGATTTCACCCAATAAAAATAAGAAAGATATCAACATATACCAATTATAAGGAAAAATAAGAAAGATATCAACTTATACAAATAAAAATATTGCTTATTTGATTTTTTTTTTTTTTTTAAATATCACATTTAAAAAAAAAAAAAATCATTTAAATATAATAATGAATTCTACACTATAAACTACAAATGTATAAATATAATATAAACTCTATACAAGTGTAATTTTTTAACATTTTTATGATCCATCCATAAAATTGATGTAAGCATATGTTTACACACTAATCAAATTTAAAATATTATAAAAATTAATATGAGCTAAATACTACTTATTTAAATTCTATATATACATAAAACTAAGTCAAATGAACTATTAAAAAAAAAATTACATATTGTTTTTTATTAACTTTTAATATTAACTAAGTATAGATTAATAAATATGTAATACACTAACTTAAATTTATATTAAAATTTTACTTTTTAAATATTAAATCTAAATTAAAATAAATCTTATTATAAAATTTTATTAAAATAATATAGTTTTTTTTATCTTTTAATATTTATTAAATCTAAATTAAAATAAATCTTATTATAAAATTTTATTAAAATAATATAATTTTTATTTAGTGAAAAAAAACAAGGAAAACACTTTTCATATTAGAAAGCTAATGTTATTCAACTTCTTTTTCACATTTTATATGGATTTAAATCATAATAACTTTTTTTTCACATTCTGTGTGGATTTAAATTATAATAACTCCTTATATGTAATTAAATTATAATGACTTTTTTTATATTTCTTTGTAATTAAATTATAATTTTTTTTTTTATATTTCTTTATAAATCATAATGACTTATTATATAACTTTAAATTATAAATTATAATGTTTTTTTCACAATTTTATTATACTTTATAGTTATAATGATAATGTAAATATTAAATATTTAAAAATATTTTATTGATTTGTTTTTACATTTCATCCTACTTTGAAGTTCTTTAATGACAATTGTAATATATGTATTTGTATTTTACTTATTTTGTGTAGGAATTTGATAAAATGTAAGTTACTAATTATTTAAAATTTATAAAGACAATTGTAATATATGTATTTGTATTTTATTTATTTTGTGTAGGAAATTGATAAAATGTAAGTTTATAATTATTTAAAATTATATTGAATTTTAGTAAAAAAAATTAGGTATTAATTGTAAGAGTAAATTAAACATAAGTTTCAAGAAAAATAACTACATTTCACAAATTAATTAAAAAAAATTATTTCATTAAAAAAGAAAAAAAAAAAAAAGACTGGAAAAAAACCACATAACTCAATTTTTTAGGTTATAATTTTTTTTCTAAATTTAATAAAAATCATAATTTTATATAATTATAATTTCTCAGTTGGCAACTAATGTATAGTTTTATTACCCTACTGCTCTAATGGAAGGTAATTATGTGAACACAATGAGAATGAATGTCATATATAAATAAAGGTCGGCGGAGGCGGCTGGATGGTAAAGTTGTTCTTGCAACGAAGGTCAGGTCTTGTGCTCAAACCCGAGGAAAGACGTGGTCTAGTCACAAAATAAAGCTTAATTGGACCAAGCTCGCATACCTTTTTTAGATACTTTTGAAAAATAGGATATAGAAAATTGAACGAGGTTAGAGAAGCATTGACTCGAAACAAGCTAGGGTTTGACAGTCGCGAGCACATCAGAGCGCACCATGGTTACCAAAGGGGGCAGTAATGAAACCCCCTCATACAAGAAGGTAGTGGTGGACAGGGGGAAAGGACCCTGAGGCGAAGGTTTCAAGGAACCAGTGACGAGTACCTTGGGTTCCGGACTGAAAAAGAATCAGGAAAGCAACTCGGAAAAAAGGGACCGCATGGGGGAAGAAGCTAGAGAAACCCAGAATGCAACGCAAGAACCAGAGAACCCTAATGGGGTAGAAGGGCGCAACTAGTGTAAACCAAAAACAACATTGATACCCAAGGTAATACTGGAAGACCCACAAATGCAACTCTACCAGGACCATATGAAGACGCATGCACTAATCTGCAAGTTCATGGGTCTATGGCCCACATAAAGAACGCTACGCAACTGGATAAAATATCATTGGAAACCAAATGGGGAAGTGGAACTCCATCTGGGTTCGAAAGGCTTCTTCACAGCAATATTCATGAACTTGGAGGATAGGGACAAAGTCTTTGAGGGGGGGGCATACCTCCATGCCTCAGGAAGATTGTACATGCAGCCATAGAAGGAAAAATTCTCTCTAGAGAAAGAAACCTTCAAGAATGTACCCGTCTGGCTATGTCTTTACTCCCTGCCACTATACTATTGGTTACCCTCTACCTTCGAAGCAATCGGGAACAAACTGGGAAAATATGTGAAGACATTGGAAGCAACCCTAAAAGGGAGATATACCTCCTATGCAAGGATCTGCATAGAGATGGATGTTTTGGGGGCACTCCCATAATCCATAAACCTGGAATTCAGGGATGAGGAATGGATACAAAGCATTGATTACGAGCATATCCCATTCAAATGCAGAAGATGCCATGAACATGGACACCTATTCATAGAATGCCCTCTCAATAAAAAACAAGAAGCGGAAAACACCAAAATATAGCAGGATGAGGAAGGGTTTATTAAACCGAACCACAGAAACAGAGAAAAGAAGAAACCAAATAAAACCCCAATGGGAAGCAATCCGGAAGCCAGGACCAGAACAAAAGTGCGAGACAAAACCTACAAAGGGGAAGAAGGAGGAAAGGAAAAGGAAAAATCTAAAGAAACTAAGGACCAAGCCACAAATGAGAACACAAAGAATCCAAGCAATCAGATGGAGTAGGGGGGTATCACAACTCCTATGGACGAAGAAACCAGAGATGCCAACACACCCATGCAAGAGGTAGATGAAGATGCAGAAATGACACCAAGTGAGATAGGCATGGAAGATTCGGACCTCAGAGATATTGTGGAAAGGGAAGGAATATATCTCTCGAACATACTGGAGCAATGGAAAAGGCATGTCGTAGACAATGTACCAATGGAGCAACTTGACCGCATCCAATACCTATTCCTCCTAAGGGAGGAAGAAAAATCCAGAGGGCTCAAGTGCACGCACGGGGAGATAGGACACCTAGGAATCAAAGCAGGCGAGGGACAACCACATCTCTCACCCAAGCAGACATGAAGGAATAAAGGCAGGAAATCAAATAGCATAGCCCTACAGGAACTAGGAGCCTTGTTAATAAACTCAGGTAATTTCAAGAAGCTCTTTTCCAACTCCCCCCCACATGTTTAAATGAATATTATAACATGGAATATTAGAGGCCTAAACAACCCAAGAAAACAAAGAATCCTTAAAAATAGACTGAGGAAGGAACAACCAGACCTCTGTTTCATTCAAGAGACAAAATGTCTGGTAGATAGAATGGAAACAATCAGCAAAAAACAATGGAGCAAGTACAAGACGTTGGTTGTGGAAGGATAGAATATGGCAGGTGGTATTCTCACTCTGTAGAACCCACAAGTGATGAATCTACTAGCAGCTAAAGCCACCAGATACACACTCTCGGTAAGCATGCAAATCATAGGTAACACGAAGGTGATTCTACGCACTAATGTGTATGGTCCCCAGATGTTGGAAGAGAAGAGAAGAATTCTCCTAGACCTGGAAAACCTAAAATCTCACTCCAGCAACCCCCACTGGATCCTAGATAGGGACTTCAACATCATCACGACACTTGCAGAGAAAAAAGGAGGCACCAGGAGACTAGATAGAGATGCGGAAGACTTTTCAGCTTTCATTGACATAGTGGAGATGGTGGACATCAAGACCAGTAATGGCCAGTTCACATGGAACAACAAACAAATAAATCAACATCAGATAGCAATGGGGATAGACAGATTCTTGGTGTCGGAGTCCATCATCCTACAAGGTTTAAATTTAGACTGCAACATCCTTCCCTGGGGGGCTCAGACCACTGGCAAGTCCAACTGGAAGAAAACTTCCAAACCGCACCGAAAAACAGACCTTTCAGATTCGAGAAATTATGGATTGAACATCCCACCTTCAAGGAGAACATCACCCATTGGTGGCGGGAGCCACAACCTGAACAAGGGACAAGGATGTTCAAACTTTACAAGAAACTTTGGTACATCAAACCTAAAATTAAGGAGTGGAACAAGGAAATCTTTGGAAACATAAACCAAGAAAAAAGAATTATTGAAAATAGAATGAGGAATCTTCAGGAAATATGCATAGACAAGGGTTATACAGAGGATCGAAAAAAGGAAGAGATCCAATTGAACCAGGAATGGGAAGCAAGATGCCAGCAGGAAGAGACTCTATGGCACCAAAAGTCCATAATCAGGTGGGTAAAGGAAGGTGAAAAGAATACAAGGTTTTTTCACCGAACCACCATTGCTAGAAGAACCCACAACAAAATCCTAAAAATTTGGGATCGAGATGGGATCGAGAGAGAGTCCCATAAGGAGATCAAAAATATACTAGTAAACCATTTCCATGGGATAGCCCAGGAACCCAGCCAATATCGAACGAAGGCCATACAAAGGATAACTCAGCACATCCCCAGGCTAGTTACCGAGGAAAAAAATATCATCCTAAATAAACCCATCGCTAAGGAGGAAATTGAACAAGTGGTCCAGGAGATGCCCAATGCAAAGGCCCCAGGTCGAGATGGATTTCATGGAAGAATTCTTCAAATATTGCTAGGAAGTGGTYAAATATGACGTCTACGGGGTAGTGGAAGACTCTAGACGCTCGGCCTCCATTCTAAAAGTGCTAAATGCCACAATGATAACTCTAGTTCCCAAAGAAAATGAAGCCAGGACCCCAGAATGCTACAGACCCATAGCATTATGCAATGTGGTTTACAAGATAATCTCTAAAGTGATAGCCAATAGACTGAAACCTCTCCTACCCTCATTGATTTCCTAGGAACAGGTGGGTTTTGTAGAAGGGTGACAAATTTTGGACAACATCATCCATGCCCATGAATTGATACACACACTGAAAACCCAGAGGAAAGGGGGGATGATAATCTAACTTGATCTAGCAAAGGCTTATGACAAAATTAACTAGCACTATATGGTCAAGACTCTGGAAGATTTTGGATTTGCGCAACACTGGATCAATTGGATTGTCAGCCTAGTGTCAACAACTAGCTACTCGCTGCTAATAAATGGAGCCCTAGCCAAACCCTTATGGCCTTCAAGAGGCATCAGACAAGGAGACCCGCTATCACCTTTCTTGTTCATTATGATGATGGAAGGACTCAATCGAAGCATAAAAGGTGCAACAACAATAGGGCAAATAAAAAGCATTAAACCCTTCGAAAACTTCCCTACCTCCATGCACCAACAGTTCGTGGATGAAACCCTACTCCATGGCACACCCACAGTCAAGGAAGCGAAAGCCTACAAAAGAATCTTAGATGAGTTTGGGGAAGCCTCGGGAGCGGAGATCAATAACTAAAAATCCATGATATATTTCTTCAATACCAACCCAACAATCCAAAGGAACCTGGCAAATATTTTGGGGTTTGAACGCAAAACTCTCCCAACAAAATATTTGGGAATTCCCCTGACGGATAGAGCATGTAAAATGGCAACATGGGAAGGAGTGATCAACAAGCTATAGAAGAGGGTGAAAAACTGGAATTACAGATCCCTCAACCTTGCGGGAAGACTTGTCCTGACCAAGGCGGTCCTACAAGAAATTCCGACCTATATGATGTCAGTGTCTCTTGCTCCCAAAGGAATAATCCAAAAAATAAGAGCCATCCAAAGGGACTTCCTATGGCGTGGAGCGAAAAGGAAGAAAAAATGGGCCCTGGTGGCCTGTGAGAAGGTTTTCAAACCAAAATACAAAGAAGGTCTGGGATTACAAGACCCACAAGTATCCAACGAAGCCTATGGGGCGAAACTCTGGTGGAGATGGGTCAAAGAAACGTCAACACCGTGGGCAACCCTTTGGAAGGCCAAGTATGCCCCTGACATCAACGACCAAGATCGAATTCATTTTATAGGCACAAGAGAAGGATCAGCCATCTGGAATCTAGCCTGGTGCAACAAAACGTGGATCCAGAAACACAGTTTCTAGGAAGTGAGGAATGGTAAAACAACCAGATTCTAGGAAGACACGTGGCAACAGGAACCTAGAATGGAAAATCTGGATAAGGAGGAACTCCAATAGGAGATGATAGCACAAGGAAAAACCAGAATCCATCACTACTGGAAACAAGAAAATGACCACGATAGATGGAGGACCTGGGACAAACTCAATCCACAAAACAAAAATCGGATCGCAATAATAATGAAAGAGGTGGAAAAGAAAATGGGGAAAAGGAAAATTGTACTCTCAGAAGAAGAGGACCAACTAAGATGGAGCAGGAAAAATGGAGGGGAATTCAACTTAAAAGAACTCTGGAATTACATTACAGACCAGGACCAAGAAGACCCGACGCAACAGTGGAGAAAGATTTGGGACAACCCCCACTGGCCAAAAATCAAAATGTTTAAATGGCTAGTACTTCACAACCAAATTCTAACCTGGGAAAACCTAAGGAAAAGAGGGTTCATAGGCCCATCACGATTCCACCTCTGTCAAGTTAAAGAAGAAACAACGAATCACCTCCTCGATGAATGTAATTACACAGCAGAGATGTGGGACTAGGCGATAGGTATCTTCTGCCAATCCAATAGGATGCACGGTAACATCAGCGCAACAATCAACAACTGGAATGAGATTTATAGTGAAAATGAAATGGTAAACCTCTGTTGGAACCTCATGCCAAGGATGATCATCTAGGAAATATGGAAAGAAAGGAACCAACGCATATTCAGGAATGAAATCCTCCCGAAAGGGAAACTCAAGGAAGCAATAATCTCACAAATCTGAGAAACAGTGTAGAGCCGCAACTGCCAGACCGAAAGAGCGCAACTCACATGCCAAGACTCCCAAATCCTGGAAACATTCCACCTAAAAGATGAGCACAACAACACACTGGTAGGGCGGCCACTACAAATCCAATTAGGAGCGCACAACTACACACCTCCTCTGGGAGGGTTCCTCAAGTTAAACTTTGACGGGGAGGCAAAAGGAAACCTAGGAATGACAGGAATGGGAGGGGTGATCAAAGATAGTGGGGGAAACATAATCAGGTTGTACATTGGGAGCCTGGGTAACTCAACCAACAACGCAGCGGAATTTGGAGCCCTGGAGCTCAGTCTCGAAATTCTAAGACAAGAAAGGAAGACCAACACTATCGTGGAAGGTGACTCCACCCTGGTCATAAACACGGTGAAGAGAATCCAAAACGGCACCAGAGTGGGCAAGGTTCAGAAACATTGGTGCTTGGCACACTCCCTACAAAAAATCCAGGAGCATCTGCAAATGATTAACACAGTGGAGTTGCGCTGGGTTCGTAGGTCAGCAAATGGCCTAGTGGACAGAATTTTCAACGAGGGGGTTAACATGGAAAGACCAGAACTAGATACTACCTGGTCCAACATCCCGCAAGGACAATTTAGAACGGATTGCACCCAACTAGCGACAAAAGATTGGGCCAATAGTTTAAGCAAGGAAGGTCACATCGAGGAGGGCAGTGAAAGGCTCGAATGACCCAGGCAGTACATGACTTCCCAACACTCGATTACCAATCACAATGCAGGATCAAATCATACAAAAGGCGAGGGCACGACAACAAGATCATGTCAATAGTAAGATCTACAGGGGAATCATGTGGGAAAGCATCGACAACAATCAACACACAGCTAATGACGTAAGGCAAGAAGGATTGACACAGACCAATATCTTTCCACCACGCCAAGGGCTAGGTATGGGTAGTGGCTAAGCAGGATATCAAGCGAGCAGGGGAAAGTACCAATACAGGAATAACGGTCAAGTCATTATGACCATACGGACCATGACCGAAAAAAAGGATGGGAAGTTTCACCTCTACAAGTAGACCATGATTGGAAGGACGAGCCCGCAACAGGGGAAGTTCAATAAGAGACCTAATAGTAGAAAAGAGGCAAACAGAAGAACGCAATTACAGAGGCTACCAAAAGACACGAGGATAAGGAAAGGAGGAACCCCCGGGTAGACAGGAACGGTTTGAGAATGCATCAAAGGAGAAGCTATAGACCAGACAAGATGGTGCAAATGAAGCAAACGAAAAACAAAGGAAACCCCCAGAGGAAGGGAACACCGTACAATCCCTGACGACTTTCAAGGATGGAGAAAACAACAAAAGACGCAAAGGGCACCTTTCATACTCTGGTTGCGTCGAAAGGAAAGGAAACCATTACCTGGCTGGAGAAGGAAATCAATGAAAAGTGCAAGGGAAAAACCTAGGATGCTTTGGCTCAGGAAGCAAACTAGGTAACTGACCTAGGAGCAACACAGCCCAGGGAAACCCTCTACCATAAGACGATGGAGATGGCATGGAAAACAAAGATGCTACTTGGCAAAGTGAGCTCAGAGAGGGAGGACACTAGACGAGAAAACAACAAGGAACACATGAAGCTGCTGAATGAAATCTTGAGACGCCTCAGCAGTCTGGAGACCACTACCACACTGTTAACTGAGGTTGAGATGGACCAGAAAGCCAAGCTAGAACGATTGGTTGCCCAATTCCACCTCTACCTATGCTACATCCATCACATCGACATCACATCAGCTGACGGGAAAGGAGTGCCAACACATATTAGAAAGACTTGCACAATCCCCCAAAAGGAGGAGAACAAAGGCCCGGCGAATGAAGGAAAGAAAAATATCATCATCCTGGATTAATGTCTAGTTAGTCTATTGTCAAGTCAGTCGGGTCAGTCCTATGCCAATCTCAACTTCTATTACTGTAATTTTGTTTATCCTTTTCATGTATGTTGCGCTTGTATGGATAAAAACTGGATATGGTAAGACTGGGTTGGTTTCCTAGGGTGGTAGTCCAGTCCTACCCCTTACCTATTTCAAAAAAAACAACTCGATAACCCTTGGCCTGGTTTCCATTTTGGCAGGTCAGGGAATCCCCCTAGCTCAAACTCACTTACAAAAAAAAAAAAATGTCATATATAAATGTTCATCCATGTAATGGATAATGTATAAGATGTAATGATGTGTATTTTTATTACTCGGCTCTAATGAAAGGTAATTATGTCAAAATTACTGAAACAAACATTCATCTTCCTGGAACCTTCTTTATGTCAAAACGACGGAAACAAACATTCATCTTCCTGGAACCTTATTTAGAAGACACGTGGAACCAAATTCCACACACTGTGGTCATGCCTTCCTGTAAAGGTACGGACTCTGAACAAACAATGTGTTTTGGGTAAATAATTGACCGGAGAAATACCATTCCTTGATTTCGTTGGACTTTCAGAGATTTGTTTCTTCCAACTTTCCCTCACAGAAACCCTTGATCGGTCTGTTAAAATGGACAGGAAATCACTATGTTGGGCCCTTCTGATAGTCGTAGCGAGCGCTTCATTGATTTCATTAACAAATGCAGCAACATCCAAATTTTTTTATTGCATTAAACATGCAGATTGAGAATTTTGTTTGTTTTTTAATGGCCACTCTTGAGCTATGATATTGATCGAATTTTTTGTATTATTGTGTTGACAGATTTGGATACCAGTTATCTCATGAAGGTTGAATCTGTGGATATCGATTATAATCCAGTTGTGAGCAGGATGAAGGAAGGGAAATGATGTAAGCATTGGGTATAGTCATCAATTTGATCCACCTTGCATCAAATAAGAATCAGCTCACCAAAAGCATACATGTTCATTTAGCTTCTCTCACAGGATTTGATTTTCTCGATCTGAGCTACAATCAGTTAAATGGAAGCATTGCTCCATAATTTTTTCCTTTGAGCAACTTGCAGACTCTGTACCTTACACAAAATTCCCTCACAGGATAGATTCCTCAGAAATTTTCGAGAAACTTGTATAGGTTGTGATTAGGCTACAATTATGTTAAGGATTGTAGAGATGTATTCCCCATGTTCATGTTGTGGGTGTGGAAGAAGGAACATAAAACTATGGTTATGTCTAATCGAATCTGACATACAACAAATGAGGCCTGACAGACAACAAAGGTAAAAAGTGACAGCAGGGATAGGTGGATAGATAACTTTGACAATTGAAGTGGTATTCAGAGTTCAATCCAACGTACAACAAAGTAGCAACGACATGTGTAGAGAAAATGAGGTAGTGGTATTGGTTGACAAGTTTTGTGTAATTGACATGTTTTTTTCTAAAACCGGTCAACCAATTGACAGGTTTTCTTGAAAACCTATCACTAAGATATGTGTTCGGCATAATTAATTTAAAAATATATATATATATTCAAATCTAAAACAATGTATGCAATATTTTCAAGTCTAAAAACAATGTATGCAATAGTAACAGTAAAGCTTGTCATCGAACTAATTTCAAAAGGTCTGGGGTTCGACTCACAATAGGCAAGACAATACAAGATATAGGATGTTGATGCACAAGAGAAGTTTTTAATGGCGTCGATCTCTCTCCTCTAATGAGTTTAATTGTATTTATTCCTATTATTTGAGAGCAGTCACATTAAATGGCTATATCTATTACTGTGTCGAAAGGCTCTCTACATTTTAGTATGGGAGAGATGTAATAATCAGCCACATATAAACAACATAAATAAAAGAACACATATAAACAACAAGTTGACTCAATTAATCAATCTACGTAATAATCAAAACACGTATATAGTACCACAAGCATAAATCCATCTTAACCTAGAATCTATCAAGTGCCTAGAGTGATCAAATCTCTAGAGGTGCAAACCTTTAACCTTTCCTCAAGTTTTTCATTCTAAAAAAAAAAATCACCTCGAAAGATTGAAGGTGCTTGATAGATCCCAGATTAAGATAGATCTATGTTGACTATTACTTGTCTACAATTATACTAAATGATAAATTCATATTATATTTAAAACCAATTATATTTGTGTATAAAACCACATAAAAATGGTCTTATCACAAGCATTGACCAATCATTAAATAAACAATTTATGTTTTTAAATTTTAAACATTAATTTTTAATTTTCAAAAGATTTAATTTAAATAAATAAATTAAGAAAAATATAATAAAAACAATCGTTAGATAAGATGAATCCTAATTCCTAAATCATGAAAAGCATTTACAGAAAAATTAATGAAATCAAAGTCATGTTCTTAATTATATAAATAATTAAGTTAAATCTCCTTACAATTGGATTTGGAGGGATTTGGAGGGTTTAGGAGGAGATGTTAAGGGTTGGTGTGGCCCATGCGAACCCCTAGTAATTTTGACAACTTAGATACCTCTAGGTAGCGGTTTGTTAAACCACAGGCTACAAACAAACAAAAAAAATTAAATAATTAAATGTTTTTAATGTGTTAACATAAGTATTGTTCAATGATCTAAATCTTAGTGTGTATAATAAGTAGTCACATCAATTCATTCAACCACTCCAATAATAATATGTTATTTCATAATTTTTAAAAATATAATAGAAATAACCTCGGATGGGGTGCCAGCAGGGTCCACGTGTCGATGGGAGAAGACGGTGCCTGCCACCTCTCCATAGACCATGTGAGCAACACATGCAACCCTCCCCTCCATTTAACTCCCCCCCGATGTGAACAATTCACATTCATTACTGTGAGCTCTTCACTAATTTCTCCAATGTGCCTCCTCTAATTCTTTTGTCTGGGGGATGGAGAAAAGATGCAGGTCATCACCTCTGCGCACGTGGGAACTTGTCCTCCAGCTATCTTTTTATGGTAACCACCCTCGGGGACCCTCACACCATTTCATCTCTCCTATCCACTGCATTTTTCTCTACCAATCTACCCGTTGTTCACTCTTGTTTGTCCATTCTTGTCTCCGCCTCACCTTCACTCACAGTTGGCCATGCCTTGGCTCCGTAGGAAGCCAAAGAGAGGACCTCTCTAGTTCCAAAACAAAGTGGCTATTGCCATCCGACATCTGCCTATCCCCGCTCCGTCGCCTAGCTCCTCGCCCCCTTCCTTCGCCCAATACTCCCTAGGGTAGAGTGGTCTTCCGCCTTTGTCCTCGCCATGGGCATATCGTGTGGAGTTGTTTGACCTCCAAGGCAATTCTCTGGGCTATGCTCCTGGCCCAATCGAGGATATGGCCTCGTCTTCACAACTGACCTTGGTCCGCCCAGCGAGCCCACCTCCCTCCGCCCCCTCGCCGCCACCCTCCGCTCCCTTTCCATCCTCAAACCCTTTGCCATCTCGAGAGGAATTCCCTGCTCAGGTGGAGGAGCTCCATGCTCAATTGGAAGAACCTCATTTGGACGAGCCTACGTGCTCGGAGTGTGCTTCTTTTGTCGGATTTAGAGACAGAGTGTCGATATTATAGGATTTGGTCTTCACATTTAGACAAGACGTGGATGACCTCCTCTTTCGGCTGGAGCACTTGAACCAGTACGCAGAGCAAATTGAATCTCTGCTTGCGACCCTGCTCCACTCATTGCATGCACCAGGACTGGTGACCGATGCCCCAGCTACTTCATAGGTGATTCTTGCTCCAACTTTCCAGACGGCTGTCGCGGAAGAGACGGACACGCGCGAACTACATAGAACTTGAGACGACGCAAGCATACATGTTTCATCATGCATGTTTCACTCTGTCATCTGTTCAAGTTTTTTGGAAGATCCCTCTTAACATGTCAAAGTTCAACATAGTGAATTTTTTGTATGACAATAGACAATTCTTTTTTTGTCTTATAGTTTTAACAGAGGATCTAGTCAAATCGATTTCCCCACAGGGCGATTCAGAAAATTGTATTTAAATTTAATTCTGAATACATAAATAGAGCTTAGCTGAATTAATTTCCCCTTAAGACAATTCAGTACAAGTAAATCCCTACTATCAATATAATGTAATTTTATTTCATGAAAAGTAATATATAAAACTCTTACTTAAAAAAATTTACAATAGAAATAATTTTCTAGAAATAAGAAATAATAAGAAAATTATTGAAGAAGATTATATTCCTGGATTAAGAAGCCATCATCCACAAATAATCTTCTTACCCGTTTTTGAGAGAGTAAAACCCTACCTTACCCTTCTTTGAGGAAAATTCTGGACTATATAGTATTGAGGAACAAATACTATAACAGAACTAATCATCCACAAATAATCTTCTTACCCGTTTTTGAGAGAGTAAAACCCTACCTTGCCCTTCTTTGAGGAAAATTCTGGACTATAGTATTGAGGAACAAATACTATAACAGAACTAATCGAATTTAGGGCAGCAAGAAGGTATTTTTTAAGAGTATTTTTAATTTGTAAAATTAAAAATTGATGAATGTTGATAAGTGTGCAAAGTTATTTTAAAATTGTCATTTAATTTAGTTTACTTTAACATTATGTTAGAGAATGTAAATCTTTCAATTAAAATTAAATTGTAATTTAAATATTTATTTTTTGAATTAATGTTTTATTAGTATTTTTCTACTTTGTGAATGGTAAATTGGGTAAACCTCTTCAGCTAAAAATAGCTTTAGCTAATTTAAATATTTATCATTATTTTTACATAATTTTACAATTTTTATTATTAAGAAAAAAAAATACAAATCTAAAAACGAAAAAACTGAATTTGAATACCAACTAAGTTGACAGAACTTCTTATAAAAAGATGCAACAGAATAGGAATTTCAAAACTAAACAGCTATAATTTTTAAAATTTTTGACCTTATTTGAGAGGGAGAGAGGGAAATCACCAGGGCAAATTGTCAGTCAAATTCCATCTTGGTTCATTCATCATGGATCATCATGCAACGTCACAGCCCATCTAATTGGTAGATAACTTTTAACAGTATTTGAGGAATAATTTACCCATCAAATTCTATCCATCCATGAATGTCCCTCAAATTCCATCACTGGATAAAACAACCCATGTGAAGACGAACAGTAATGTCCCTCAAATTCCATCACTGGATAAAACAACCCATGTGAAGACGAACAGTGGCACATTTAATATCTGAATTAATTATACTTTCCCATTCTGGTGTTTTGCGAAGGACATCAGTGACCGTATTGCCTATTTCAGTTTCCTGCAATTAAATACTAACAGGGAATCAGTGACTGTATGTGTATATCCAGACAATCGGTGGGACTTAGTACGAACAGTGGAGTAAATTCTGTGAATTTGATGCGCATTCAAATCAGGATTATTCATTTAAGTGATTTCTGGGACCCCCGTTCATTAAAATATATGAGCTACTCGCTTGGACTCTTCGTCAGAGGCTGGACGCACTCTAATGGCTGCCATTTAATGACTGTAGCCTTTATCTTCTATTATTAAATGAAGCATAAATGAGTGTACAACTGCGTTTCTCTTGTCCATGGAAATTGGAAGGCCAAGGTGGCCTACAGTGTAAGAGGCTATGTTTTTAGGGCAAGCAATATATAGTTTGTTATACAGTATTGAATGTTGTTGTAGATGGTATATATATCGTCTAATCACTTTGGTATATATGTTTGGATATATACTTGTCTCAGTATTCAATGCTGCATAACAGGCTGTATATTGTTAGCAATGTGTTTTATGAATAAATGCAACCTGTTAAGTGATTTCTGAGACAAACAATGAATGGAAACGTGTACTAGAAACCCCGTTCATTAAAATATATGAGCTACTCTCTTGGACTCTTCGTCAGAGGCTATGTCTTTAGGACAAGCAATATTTTTGTAGTATAATAGTAATGAAATCAAATTGAATTTAAGGAGAGTTGCTTACAATTTATGTATTGGATACAACAAGAAAAACAAACAAACATTGTGATTTATTTCACTTTAGGTTAACTAAGAGAGTTAGGGTTAAGGTCTAATTTGTAGTAGTTACACTTTTTATTGTGTAGCAATGATTTTTAAAGGATTTAATTTTTTATGAATTCCACTTTATTAAGGAAAGTGTTGGGTTAATGTTGACTAGGTCATAAAGTAGTTAAGATAATTTTGATACAATCAATGATGGGTTTATCATTCAGTGTTTATGGGTCCATGGTATTTCATGTGATGAAGCTTATTTAATCGCTCATGATGCTCCATTCTAAGATACTTCATGTTAGAACCCTCATGAGTTGGCCTATTGGTAGATTGACCTGTGTAGTCTAGAGTGCATGATCTAACATTGATTTGGTCTAGAGAGCAAAACAAGAAAGAGCTCACTAGTATTGTAACCATTGTCTGTTATTGAAGAATACATTGACCTTACTTTGAAGTGTGGAGTTTTTCTCCAAATAATGTTTTCCCCAAAAAAAATCTTATTATTAATAATTTATTGTTTATTTAACTTATTTATAATTACTCTATTTTAAATTTATGAACATTCTCTACTTCATTTCCAAAAATTACTCTAATTATTAACTAATCATTATCATTATAACTACAATTTAACAACAAAACACCAACTTTCATTCATCCACTACATTGCAAAACTTATCATTAATAAATTAAAACATCCATAAATAAATAAATGAAAACGTGATTTTAAACATAATTACAATGCTATCAACATATCATAATGCTATATCAAACTCCAATACTATTGGATCATTTATCATAAAGTAGCAACGAAAAAATTATTAAATGAATTAAAGCATGCAAAAGGAAGAAACAAATTTAATAATAATAATTCGAAGTTACCATATAATAAAGAACAAGTAGTACAATCATGTTAGAACAAAGTTCATGACTTCATCCTCATAGAACTCATTCTATTTTGGAACATTACTAAGCACATAAAGTACATGTAAATTACCAAAATTCAATAATGACCACTAATAAAAGTCATAAAAGTCAATTTCTTAATGTTAGTACAAGAATTATTCATTTTAAATTGCCGAGCTTAAAATGAAAGAACAAAATGGTAATTTACGACATCATTCTCCATCTATATCCATTAATGGAAGGATAGGATGGCCTGTAATGACTAATAGTTATTACAAGGAATATTGTCAATAGAAAATGAAAGAACAAAATGGTAATTTAAGGCATTGTTTTCCATCTATATCCATTAATGTAAGGATACGATGTAATGACTAAGAGGTTATTGAGAGTTCTTTATTTGTAATCTTGCAAATTTATATGTGATTTAGAAATATATGTTGTACATAATTTTAATTGATTATTTTAAGTATTTCTACTTATGATTACTTATTATACAGTTTATGATTTTTTTTCATGGTATGGAGCTATAGTAAAATATAGCCCTAACACCTATAGTGGGAGACAAATGAAATTTTAAATAATTGTGGTGCTCACCAAAATAGATCTCAAAAATTAGTTTAGAATTGGAGAAACTAATGAGATGCACAACACTCCAAGAGAGAGAGAAACACATAAATAGGAAAACACCACAGGAAGTGGTCTCAAACATATTTGTCATCATTTATTTCTCCAACAATATCTTTAAATAGTTTTACAAAAGATAAATTTAGTGTTATTTGACATACTATACTTTAACTACCTTGTGTTTTAAATAAACAAAAAACTTCATAGTGCTAAAGGACTTTTGTGCATTTATTGGATTACAACTAACTAATAATATGCATTAATTATAACTGGTAGATGTGTTATATCAGTCTTTCCTTGTTTTAGTAGAAAGTGGCCCCACTTTCTCAATAAGATTTGTGAAGTCATGTTGGAAAACAACCTAGGATAACCATTTGGCCCGAATGGGAAGCCGATATTGATTCCCAACTAGATAATAAGTATGTTCCTACTAGCAAGTGGAGTGGGCGTGCATGTCCAGTGGGGTATTTGTCTCCAAAGGATTTGAAAATATAGAATAGTATCGACTAGGTGGGAGACTTGAACTTCCTCTTCCAAAATAGATGGCTCATATAGCTTGAGATGATTGACATTAATGACATTATGGTTGCCTAGTTGGTAAGTCAAATCTAAGTGTATGCATTGTCATTAATTTTTTGAATAATGGTATAGGGACCATAGTGAGTAGGCTTGAGTTTGTGATGACAGTGCCCCTTAAAATGTCATTTGTCCATGTACAACTAGACGTGGTCAATAATTTGAAATTGAATAGGCACCTAATGATGATCCTAGAGACATTTAAAATGAGTCGAGGAAGTGTGAAAGGAATCCATTACTTGAGAATGAATGCTAGTAAACTTTTGAGCAAAGAAGAGCACCCAATGCTGCTCATTATGCTAGTGAGAGGAATAGTGACGAGCATACTGTAAGGGGCCAACAACTTATAACCATAATAGATCTTGAAGGGTGAATAGCTAGTAGACACATGGACAACTTGATTATAACTATGCCAAAGGCTATGTAAATAAGAATCCCATTGTTTATCCCTAGTATAGAAAATACTACGGGCATGTAACAGGTTGTGATTGACCACTTCAGTTTGCCCATTTATTTGCACATGAAGGGCGGAAAAAAAATGAAGCTGACAACTTAGTAACTGCCAAAGAGCCTTCCAAAAGGTGTTGAGGAAGCATGAATCTCTTTCAAACACAATGTTCAAAGGGAGGTTGAAATGAGACTAGACATGGGAGAAAAAAAACTCAACTACTTGTTGTATAGATTTGGTCTTGGTGCAGAGAGTAAAGATTACCATTTTGGGAAAATGACACACAACCACAAAGATACAATTGTGCATCTTGAAGGTCGAGCATAGGCCACTAATAAATCCATATATAGTGATTCCCAAGGCCAATATGGGATGGGTGGTGGCTGATAGAAGATAATTATTTATGATTGACAAGTTTAGATTGGCTGCAAAGAGGGAGGTACCTAATAAAAGCCTCAATTGAGTGTTGCATAAAGGGCTAGCAGAAATGTCTCAATAGATGGTGTAATATTGCAAGTGTACAAAACTTTCCACCATATCAAGAGTCATGAACCTCCCAAATGCAAACTAAGTGGCCTGGAGTGATGGGGGCACATAATGGTTGCACTTATACAACCAAATTTCCTAAAAGAAATAATCCAAGAAGGGTTTATAGTTAATATTAGTGGGATGATGAAAATTCTTCTAGATTGGCCCAAATAAAGAGTCAATAACATAAAGTTGCTTCTAAGGTTTATAGGAAACACAACGAACATCCAAAATGTTGAGTACCTAAGCTAGAGGATGAGTTAACACGTTTTCCACCTAATTTGAACCCCCCTTCTTATATTTAATAACCAAATGAAACCACCAATAGGTAGGAGGCCCATTTCAAAAGCATTGCTCCTGAATTTTACACTAAGAATTCAAAATATTAAAGGATGATGACTACTATGAAAAATAGTGTCCTTAACTAGAATGTAAAGGTGTTGTTGCTTCACAAGAGCATGGAATTCTTTTTCAAAAAGTTTCTACTTCATCCTCACATATCAAAGTCTCAAAGTGATAGGCCACATGGTTCACTCCACTACCACAATATGGGGTTGCAATGTCACTAATATGTGTTGTTATCACCCATTCTCCTCTATGCAAGTTTTTTTGCTAGTATGCATCAAGTTTTTGCGATAACAAATTGTATCGTCTTTGAATCAGTTTTGCGCCATTATCATGATGCATTCAAATATTTTTGTTTTTTTCCCTTTCTATTGTGTTTTCATTGATGTAGTGTCGTTATTGTGTCATAGTTGTGTCTCTGTAATACATAGTGCTTTCGTTGTTTGCATAAAGGTAGTGTCAATTAATAAATATATAACATCGCATTAGAGTCAATTTAGCATCATGATATTGTATTCAATAGAAAAAATACACGTTATGAAAATTTTGACGTGTTCTCACACAATTGTCATTTTCTCAAAGCGTGTCACACTCGACGTACCAAGTATATTACAACATGGAATAATATATGCATGTTTATGAAAATATCAACTTAATCCTATTTTTTTTTTGTCATTTTCAAGTCATGACAAAATTTGAATTTTTTGAAAGTAACTTTTTTGAATGCTCGTTTTCAAGTAAGTTTTTTGAATGCTAGTTTTCAATTAAGCGGTCATTTGAAATCAGAGTAACGAGTTCTCATAGTAGTGAGAATTATATCAAATGGATTCATCTCATGTATTTAGAAAAAAATTATTTCTCAAGTGTGCAAGTAGCATTATCTATTTTATCAGTTATTTCTGAAGTGATTTTTTATTATCATGTCAAGTCAGCTATGTGATATTTGAATGTTGTTCACTGAAGCCTTGAGAAAAAATCCAAACTTCAATCCCTAGTGTCATCTTTGTAGACAAATATATTGCTTGATTTAGCTATAAGACTTGGGATGAGTGAACACAAGTCCAATTGCATGCATATAGAAATGGTGAAGGATTCTCTACATGAATTGTTGTCTATGACTTTGAAAGGATCAAAGTATTACAACAAAATCAAGAATCATATGATAAACTACTTTGAGTCAACCATATCGGTAGTTGTTAAATATACATGCAGGTATGTTATTTTGAAAGAGTTTAATGCTAACATTGAGGGTATTAAATAAAACAATTATTATGGCTAGTGGACATTATTAAATTCCATGATAGAAAACTATTTGAAACCATTCTCAAAGTATTAAACAAATATACATATCTTTGTAATTCAAGAATTGTCCATATAGTAAAAATTTCCAACATTATTTAAAAAATGTTGTTCCATTTGCCCATGCTTTTGACTCCATTATTCTAGAGAGTTCCAACTAATCATTGACAAGAGTGCATCCATAGAACCTAATGTGAAGAATTATATAGTCTCTATGAAGAAAAAAAACCATCATCGAAGCTTCTTCTATGTACCTAGTGTTGTGAGATACCAACTAACCTAGATTCATACTAAATATTTCTTGCTACAAGAGTGTAGTCTGTAGAACTTGATGTGAAGAATAATAAGGTCATTATGAAGGGAGTGATAGACCTTGATGTGAACTATCACAAGGTAACTATGAAGATGAGGGAGAGGAGAGAAATCAAGTAAACCAAGGAAGGGAATATTCTCAAGTATTGAAAAAAATGAATTTTTTGAAAGCAAGCTTTTTGAATCCCCATTTTCAGATAATCAATCACTTGAAATCAAAGCGATAAGTTCTCATAATAGTGATAATTACATCAAATGAATCAACACATGTATACTTATTATATAGAAGAGAGTTGTTGTAGGAAAATCTCCCCGCGGACAGGTAGATTGCCTCAAAGAGCTAGACTCTTAACTCTAAGACAAAAAGTGCTTAACATGGACACTGACTTCCTTTTAAGTCTATACAAAATAACACATGAGAAGGAAGGAGAACAGAAGTACCTCTTTATCGACGTTTGTCCCTGCACGCTCCGAGTTGAGCTCCAATCCTTCGCTCCTCGACAAGCCCTGTAGACAAACAAAGCACGACCACTTCCTACTCTATCAAGATTAGTCCGAAATAGGTCTATCTACTAAAGAGACAAA
>SNQJ01S0164562.1:12387-29941 GCA_010110895.2 Picea sitchensis | reverse complement strand
TTCTGTGTGTAGTTCATGTGTGACTGATGGTCTTTACTCTTACTGTCCATATGTTGTATATTGTTGATGACCACATGAAGAAATATTAATAATGTTTTAACAAACTTAAAAAATTTTAAGCTTATAAACAATTGATTCACCCACCCCCCTCTCAGTTGTTTTAGTATTTCCAACAATAAGACATCGACGTAAGATGCAGTCTACACCTCTCCGATACAACGTATCATCGAGTATGAGATAATTTTTAGCCAGATGGCGTATACACCGACGCTCGTCACGAGAAGCAGAAGTGGGGCACTTCAAAGTCTGGAGATAGATAAGTATATCTCTGTACCAGCGATCTGAAGATGTGATCAAAAACATATCTCCTCAGATAGGCGATTCTTTAGGCACAACGTCACCTGACTCAACCGGAAGTTCTGAAATAAGTTCTGCAAAGACCAATGAATTTTTGGACTTCGCTGAAACGAAGTCTAAGTAAAACTCTTGGACGATGACTATCCATCTACTGAATTTTCCGCCTATAACTCATCATGTCAACATATACTGGAATGGATTCACGACAGCAATGACAGTGGTCTTGCAAAATAGAACATAATTCTGGAACCGTTGGACAACATGAACTGTCGCCAATGCAAGTTTTGCGATATGAGAATAATTGAGTTTCGGTCCTACAAGGCCTCGGCTCAGGTAATAGATAACGTATTATAAGAATAAATCATATTCCTGAACTAAAGCCATGCCAATGGTAGACTCTGCAGTAGCCAGATATAATAAGAAATATTTGTTATAGTTAGGTGGTCATAGCAGAGGTGCAGTTGTGAGGGCGTGTTTTAATGTGTTGAAAGAGCGTTGAGCGGCTTCGTCCCAGAAAAAAGGAACGTCTTTCTTCAGTAAACACATAAATCCCTTGGTGATTTCGGCATAGTTGGCGATGAAGCATAGTAAAAAGTTTGCCTTGCCTTGTAGACTCTGAAGTTGTAGGATTGTGCGTGGGGGGGGGGGAACTGGATTATTGCCTCCACCTTGAGAGGATCGACCATGATCCCTGTTTTTGATACGATGAAACCTAACAAACGTCCTAACGTTACGTAGAAGTTGCACTTGTTTGGATTCAAGAGAATGCTAAAGTAGCTAAATCTTTCATCAAATCGGTCAAGAAGTGCCATCCATGCCAAATCTTAGTGTCATTCGATAGGTGTGTGGGATGATCTGTTCTCTTGCATTATCGGGATGGTAAATCATCTAGGTAGGCCTCGACTATATGCTTGAGATCATGAAAAGAAAAATACATGGCCCGCTGGTATGTGTCTCCATCATTTTTAAGACCAAAAGGCATCTTACGATAATTGGAGACCATACTGGGGAGACTCTCTAGGGTTCCTAGGATTTTATTTAGTTTTTGGGTAGTTTAAAGACTAGTTTTTCTTGCTTGTCTTCTATTTTCATTTCTTTAAGGTCTGAGCTAGCAGGGAGTCTGGTTTTCCATACCATCTTTCCCTGACTTTTTCTTGATTATGTTTTTCAGGACCCACAGAGGTACACGTGGCCTGCACAAGGTTTGCACGCGTGTACCCGCACCCTACCCTCTTACAGCCAGCGTGTGAACGCTAGATGTAGAGGTAGTAGTAGTGTGTAGAGTTCAGAGAACCTCAGAGGCAGTCACCCTCTTCCCCATCAGAATCACACATTCTTAGGGGGTTTTCTGGAATTCTATCTAAAGTCTTGTTTGCTAGCAGTCCTATCTCAGATTGTTTTTGCTTCATTATTTTTTCCTTGCATTATTTGTTTTTCTGTTAGAAAGAGTATCCAAGCCTTCAAAGGATCCTGGTTATCAATATCAGTGGTCTCTTCCTGGTTTGGTCTATCTGTTTTCATTTTTTCTTAGAGTTTAGACATACACGTGGCATGTACAAGGTCAGCCCACATGTACACGCCCTCTGTCTCTGTTCAGCGTGCATTCGCACGCGTGTTGTTTGAGTAACAGTCGCGTGCTTGTGCAGGCTACTTTTTGTTAAGGGTGAGGCAGTCATCCTCTCCTTTGATAAGAAGTATTCCTCTCAAGGGTTTGAATATATGTTTGNAAAAAAAAAAAAAAAAAAATAAATAAAATAAAATAAAAAAATATAAAAAAATTACGGTTTTTAGACAAGTGTGAGAATCATTGTTTTTACAATTTCTATTGTGTGATTTTTTAATATGATTCTTTGCGATCTGCGATTTAGGCCAAAATTGTTTTTCTTGGTTTTTTGCTTGTCGGTGTTTTCCCTGTCTTGCTTTACTAGCATTTAAATAAATAAAAAATCTCTTTTCATTTTCTTCTTTGGTTGAAGAGTGTGTTTCTGCATCATTAGATAGGGAAAAGTCTTTTATTTCATAAGTTTTTGTAGTTCACTTAGATCATAAGTAGATCGTAGTCGAGTGAAATTCCTTTGAATTTGTTGTCCAAAATCTTAGAAAAGTTAAAAATATTTCTTTTGAAAAGTTGTCGAAATTTTGCATTCAGTAAAAGTTTTGTTTCCATCTTTTTTATTCATTTTTTTCTTTTGTCTTTTACACATCATCAGTTTCACCCTCATACCCCTTGACGTAAGAAAAAGACATAAAAGTAACACTAAATTTAAAATCTACTAGACTTTTATGTTTATAGGGTTCACAAACTAGTTCAGGACTAGGGCCTTGGATTAGGTTGGAGAGGAAACTCTTCAAGGCCATTTTAAATCAAACATTGGAGACTAAGATAGGGAGTGTCTAAGTCCAGTGTCGTGAAATTTATCCAGGAACCCCCTCTAACACAGGGGATAAACACGAGGTCACGTGCAGAAAGGTAGTAGAGATAACTCCTCCAAAGATGGACCAATCGTAGTGGAGAACACATATAGAGGGCTTGTTTTGGGATTTCGTCGTTTTCATTTGTCACGGGGATTTGTGGGTCTAGAATCCATTCAAGGTCCTCAGTTGTCTTCTAGAACATTTGCTCTCGATACCCTTGACAGGTTTCGGGCTCGATACCCTGCTCATTGTGGTCTACCCGACTTTCGACTATACCTGCCTAGTGACTGTTCGCGCGCTGGAAACCTAGTTGCCAATCTTTTTAGGGACATACACAGGTGACCATGGGGGCATACCGTGGTACCTAGGACAAACATTGGGCCACTCTTTTCAGAGTATACCCGGAGGTTGATTTCGTGTTCGAGTTCCACTTGCACCGGTAAGTTGCTCTAGTGTTGGTTGTTGTAACTGTTCTTCCAATTAATTTAGTGCTTGCTTGTCTTATCTCTTAGGGACTTTTTTTAGTGTGTGTTACTTTTGAACATTTAGAATACCTTAGAGTGTCTTGGATATTCTCACACAATGGAGGATCCTGAGCTCCATCGGTCACAAAGGCTTCTTGGCCTGCTGCTGGTTACACTGGAGCCACCCCCGCCACCATTAAGGCGGAAGCTCGACCAACAAGGGTCTTTTGAAGCGACCGGGTTACAACCTATTGTGCCCGAACAACCCCCGAAGGAATCGACCATTTTGGACCTTGAAGCAATCGCTCTTGGCTCGGTTGAAACCCCCACCACTGATTTCTTGGCACCTTCTATTGTACCAATTCAATTTCACGAGCGCCAGACAGTGTCGCACACAACAATGGAAACAAATGTTGTTACTCCTTCTGGGAATTCTTCCATTCCCACCATGGTTGTCACCACAGGAGAACTTACATCTCCTAACCCACCGTCATTGGTCCGAGCCACCAAGGTCTCGACCGCAACTACTTCGCACAGTGGACCAAACCCATGTTTGGCGGCGGCCACAACTCCCTTCACACCTAGTGCGGCAGGCCCTCCATTCTCATACGGGATGCCTAGTTCGGGTACAAGTCATGTATTTTCCTACTCTACTTTATAGACTTTGGGTCTTGGGGCAGGGAGCTCTAGCGCTCCTTTGCAAGGTCACATGGGGGGAACTCCTACTCCTTTTAACGCTTTCCCTTACAAAGGAGGTCATATCCCTCCTTCGTCCCCTTCACTTGGTGGCTCGCATCAGTAATATGTCGGGAAACCTACACACAATAGTTTATTTGGAGCAGGGAGTCAAGGACCACCTTCACATAGTATTTGGAGCAAGGAGAAAATATGCTATTTTTTCTTCCCTTCGGGTTGTTGGGTGGCCTTTGGGTTAGTCGACTGCACTGTGTGTACTTCCAATGTTTGGGTAGGGGGAGCAGCCAAAGCAGTAGTTTGGCTGGTCGTTGTGTGTTGTATGGATAATTGTTGCAACTGCTTTGTCAATTGCTCAGCGGGCTTGGTTTGTGTTGAACTGACAATACCATCGGCATGCGGTCCAACTCTCTGTCTAGTTTTATCTAGTATTGAACATGGCACATATGGCAAGATGTTGTATAATAAACTAGACTGGGAATATATGAGCTCAAACTGTTGAGCCCTCATGATGGCATCTTCTTCGGAGAAAACTCCAGATGTTGCGACGTCTTTGGATAATTGTGGGACCAAAGAATTAAGGAACCACTCAAGCAGGAATGCTAGTGGGAATGGTACCTTGATTAAACTCTTCTAGCATCTCCACTCTCGGATGTGATCAGAGATATGGTCCGCTATTGTCTGTTTGAAATTGGCAAGCATCTCTGTGCCAGCGTCATATCTCACAGGTAACTCGAAATGGTTTAGGAAATCCATCGCCAGTTCGCCAAAAGAAGAGTATCTTGAGAAATCAAGCTCAATGTACCATTTTGCAACACTCCCAATGAGAGTATGTTGAAACAATCGCAACTGTACAGAGTCCTCTTTCAATGAGTTAGATGAGCACCAAAGATGGAAGGTAGTCACATGATCGTCTAGATCTTCGTTAAGCTTGGCTTCAAACTTTGGAATGTTCGAAGGCAACTTCGTCGGCATAGGAGGCCAACGTGGATCGTGACAAATAGGGTCATTCAACAACCTTGTCAAATATGGCAAGTGTAACGTCGCCAGGAACGGTAGTTTGGGTTGCTGCAGATAACCTAGGAAAAAGGGTCCTGTAGTTTGACTGGCACCAGGTTGCCAGAAAAAGTTTGGCTGCTGGCCCGGATTCTGGTAGAAACCATGGCCCTGGCCAACATAAGGATTTTTCATATGTGGAGACATCATCGGCTGATTTCCAAAATACGACATAGATGGTTGGGCATGCATTGTATTCAAAGGACTTTGGGAAGGATTACCCCATGCCAGTCCCGTGGGGATAGGCATAGTAGTTTTTCTAGGGTTCCATTGATTGTGGAAATAATTACCCCAGATCGACATTCTGGAGGAGGGAATGGATCCCTGCCCTGAATTCCAAGGTCTTGTTAGGTTTTCCCCCTGTGCAGGAATAGTACCCTAAACAGGAGTAGATTGTCCAAAAATGGGGTTTCCCCCAGTCGGGAAAGTGGCTAATGAGAAAGTGTTGTTACCAAATGTTTTGTTCCAAGAAAACGGTGTCGAACCTACTAGCATACTATGCGAAGGTGGTCCTTGACTCCCCGCTCCAAATAAACTATTGTGTGTAGGTTGCCCAACAGATTGCTGATGCGAGCCACCTAGTGAAGGGGATGAAGGAGGGATATGTCCTCCTCCGTAAGGGAAAGCGTTAAAAGGAGAAAGAGTGTCCCCCATGTGACCTTGCAAAGGAGTGCTAGAGCTCCCTTCCCCTAGACCCAAAGTCTATAAAGTAGAGTAGGAAAGTACAGGACTTGTACCCGAACTAGGTCTACGAAGCTGGAGATTCTGGGTTCGATCCCCAGTGGAGTCGCCAATTCTGTTGTTGGGAAAAACTCCCTACGGACTAGCAAATAGAGTTCAGACTTTGCATGCAGATATAACCAAAGAGAAATTACTTTCTACCTTCATCCCTATATTTAAATCCCATTTTCTTAGTAAATGCATGGAAAGATCAACCTACCTCGTTCCCGACATTTGATGTCGATCCTCCATTGTGCTTGATTACTCGTTCGCAATACTCCTTCCAAAGTTGACCTGCATCCAAGACAAGCAACAGCTATGCATGCATACTACTTATATACTAATGGGTTAGAAATCCAAAACATGTACTAATAAAACCATAAAAAGTTTATGAATTGGGACGGGAAAAGTACTTTCTTTATTACTTTGAATGAGTCAAATTACAAAAGTTTAGACCGGCCACCACTCCACGAACCTGATCCTGGGCTCCTCTTCTTTTTTCCTTCAACTACTTTGCTTTGAATCTCCTTTGGCACAAGGAAAGGCTAAAGGGTTGGGACAATGGGAATATGTAAATGGGCAGAGTTTATTTGCTATATTTTTTCCCTTCCAAATGGGATCCCTACCCCTTCTTTTATAGGCTAGAAGGAGCTAGGTATTTGGATGAACCCTCGGCCATGCATGGTCAAGAGTTTCAGTTAACTCACCCATAGCTTTTTGTTTCGTCAAAAACTTTCATTTTTTCGTGATTTTGTAGGTACACACGGGCTTTTTTGAGTCAGCCAGCATGTACACGCATGCAGTAATGGATTAGGGAACATGGGCCTTTATAAAAGAGGATTTTCAAAGAGTTGTTCAGTAGTTCTTTGGAAAAGAAGGGATATGAGTTCGCATGATGCCAGGTAAGCATGTGTGGTGAAATTTAGGGTTATAACAGGTATAAGGGAGAATTTCCATCTATCAGTTGAAAGTAAAGGCATCAATGTAGTGGGATCATTTCATGCAAGTGCAACACATTGATGAAAATAAGGTTACTTGGAGGGAGTTCAAGAGATGTTTCCAAAACAAATACTTAACCAAGTAGTACTATGAAAAGAAAATGAAGGATTTATTTAAACTCAAGCTTGGGAGTATGATGATATATGAGTATGAAAGAAGATTCTTAGAGATGTTGAAGTATGTTGTATTCATCAAGGATGAGAAAGTCAAAATTCAAAGGTACTTGAGTATATGCAGCAAAAAGTTTATTTTTGTAAACAAAAAGTGGGTTTATGCCCCATCTCTAAGTCACATGGTATCAATCACCTGAGGGATCGAGAGCCAAGGCATCAAGAGGACCAACACTATACATAATGACCTAAGCGCCAAGGAGGGAGAGCCTGTGGTATTTGTGCACAACGTGTCGAATACAATTAAAAGGAGTGGCATATATAGATGCAAGCAAATATTTTCTCTTTGTCAATGTGGTATAAATCCCCTCCAACAAATAAAAGTATATAAAACACCTAGACAAGTCACCTATCAGTTATCTCTGCCCAGTCATTCAAAGCTACATCCTATTTTTCATGTTTCATGCTTAAAGAAGTTGATTGGAACTAGGTGCCAAATTCAAACCAACCTTCCCGAGTTAGCTGAAGAAGGATCCATTTGGCTATAGCTAGAATCAGTTTTGGACCAGCATGAGAGTCACCTACATCAGAGAACCATCAAGGAAGTGCTATTCTAGTGGAAAGATACAACTCTAGTAGATGCCACTTGGGAACCAGCTACCATTTTGCAGCAGTTTCCACATCTCAAGCCTTGAGGACGAGGTTGTTTTTAAGGGGGCGGACATGTTAGGGTCCTAACCCGCACATAGGTAGAGAAATATATTTGGATGTAATAAAGGTCAATATTAATAAGGCCTTTCAATAAAATAGAATAAGGTGGATGTAAGAAGACCTAATAGAAGCTTCTGCTTCTAGAATGATCTTCCTGTAGATGCTTCTTTTGATAGACATATTTAGTATAAATAAGGGTCGAGGGTATGAGAACCCTAGCTTGGAGATTATTGTAATAGAGCGTTGCTCTACTAGAGGTTGCCCCCTCGAAGAGGCCCATGAACATTGCTTTCTGAATCAAAGTGCTATTTTTGTTGTTGTTCTTATATCATTTATGTGTTATTGTGGAGATTATGTTGGTTACATTACTGTTACTCTGCCATTTCTAGCATTTTATTTTTGTTCTGCATACTTTTTATATTTGGTATATTACATCGTTACAATCTTTGTCAAAAACCCTAACCCTATCATGGTTAGGCTTTCCTACCTTCTCGCCACGTTGCTTCTCCTCTTGCATGTTGTTTTTCCACTTGCATGTTGCTTTTCCTCTTGCATCTTTCTTTCCTGCCATCTGTTCTTCTTCAAAATTAGGCCTGCTCCCAAAATAGCATGTCTTCTTAAAATAGGCCTACACCCAACAGAAATGCAATACTCCAGTGAGTTTGGGCAACCCAACAGACAGAGAAGTGCTTGGGCTAGAATTGCTCAAGGATATGGAAGACTATATAGTTAAGATTAAGCACAAGATAGATAGAAAAGTTATGCATATAAGAACATGGAAACTAGAGAATTTAAAGTGGGAGAGAATGTTCTTTTGAAAGTGAATCCCAAGAAGATCTCATTGAAATTAGGAAGTTGTACAAAACTAACAGCCATATTTTTTGGTCCATTTGAGATATTAGATAGAATAGGGCCAGTTTCATACATACTTGCATTGTCTGCTTCCATGAATGTGAATAATGTATTTCATGTCACTTTGCTGAAAAAGTATGTACATGATCCGAACCATGGTATTGATTGGAATTTGATTCAAGTAGATCTAGAAGGAGATTTTCAGGTCCAGTCGGTGCACATAGTGGATAAAAAGGAAAAAATGCTCTGGAACCAAGCCATAGAACTGGTAAAAGTTCAGTGGACTTGCTACAATCCTGAAGATGCTACTTGGCAGAATGAAGATGTCATGTTGGCAGAGTACCTGTGACCTTTTGAAGAATTTTGAAATTTTTATTTTTGTATTGCATATGCACTGAGAACAATGCCAAAATAAGGGGGAGGGGAATGTAATACCAAAGTTTTGAGCCCAGAATTAATAATAATTTTGTACATATGATACTTAGGGTGGTGACCTGGTATGTTTAAGCTAGATTGCTTGTAAAGTTGATAGGCCAAAGAGACTAGAAAATGTAATAATTTGAACCTTTCATTAATAAAATCCATCACTGGCTACAAGACATACAAGGACAAGAGATAATGGGATATGATTCCATGAGAGAGGGGGATAAAAGGGAGAAGTCTTTATATTATATTTTATTTTACCCATCTTGGAAATTTTATTGAGAGAAAGAATCAGTTACATGAGATTCTTGAGGAAAATTCCATGTGGTTCTTGAATCCAAGAAAAGATATAAACCCATATTTGGGAGATTTGGGGTGGGTATAAATATTTGTGGGAACATGAGAATGAGTGGTAGGGGAATTAAGCCATGGTTGATGGATGTAAAAATTTGTTGGTGTATTCCATCAATAGAGTAATTTATGTATGCTTGAGAGGCATTGGCATGAATTAGACTTGATCATAGTTGCAAGTCCTGAGAGTCCCAACATGGAGATTCTTGTTCAAAAGCATTGGAACCATGGAAGGAGATGGACAACCTAAGGGACTGTGGTAGAGAAGGCGACCCATGCTTTTGGGTTGTGCAGGCTGGAAATAAGAGGGATGGTATACTTTGGATTTATGTGTGTCTTGAGAAACCTGTGAGATCTTGAGTGTTGACTAGTTTGGGAAGTCGAGTGTCGCCCTGGAACACATCCTTGTGGATTCATAGCCCTGGCTCAGGGGTGACTTCCTATTGAGACTTGGAATAATAGTGTCTATGGTTGGGTGAAACATCCTTGATCTGTAGCCAGTTGGTGATTGTTATCTTTAAGATAATCTCTCTCTTTGTTATGTGTTTCTCTTCTTATATCTTTAATTCCATTGTATATTGACTATCATCGTTGATATATGAATCTTTAGCATGCATTTCTATTGGTTATGGTTGTGCATGGAATGATATATATTTCTTTTAAAATTTAGACTATTTCTTGGTTAATTCATGAACTGTATTTTATTCTTGCATGTTTCTTTATCTATTAAATATTATCACAGATCGACCTTAAGATTTGAGAGGAGTCTTGTTATTTTTGTGACTCAACATTTTGGTGGTTGGGTGATTAAAAATAAAGATTATAGTAATTCTCTTGGATTTTACTGGTGTTAGAGATATTTATTGTAAGGGGGTCAGAATGAAAAAAGAGGGTTAAAAACCCACTTGTCCTAAGTTCGGGTGCTAGTGCGCCCGTGATTAAATAAAAAGCAAGATTGGACGGCCAGGATAGCGGCGCCCAAATCAATGACGCAGGTGTGATTCCGAACCCCCCATGCCTTTCTACCTTTANAGAATCTGGGGTGCACCTCTTCAACGGCCCAGATTAGCACGCCCGGATCAACGGTGATAAGAGCAATTCCGGACCCCCCCTCGCCTTCCTACCTTTAAGCAGAGGGGGGGGGTCCGGAATCGTGGATGCAGCTTCTGATGGCTGAGATCATCGCGCCCGGATCAACGGCACTCGGATAGCCTCACCCCTCTCAGTCACCCTATGTTTAGCCAGAATGGGCCCTCCTCCCGACATGTCATCCTCCAAAACAGTCTTCCTCCTGACGCCATGTGTCATCCGTCTATTTATGGTCTGCGTGGTCTTCATCCCTTCTCATCATCCACACACCATCTGCCACGCATCTCCTTCCCTCCACGTCAGCCTCCCCCAAATGTGTCCATCACATCTATTCTTCTACCTCCTTCACTTATCGCATCTGGCCATGTGTCCCCCCTTGCAATTTCTCTCTCTCCGTTGTCATGGCCCCATCCCTTTGTTCCCGTGTCCCACCTTCTATGCTGTCCTCCCCGCATATCCTTTGAAGCGGTCGGTTATTCCAGGTGGCTGTATCGGAGTTCCTCCATGTCCAGAAGATGCCGAGTTGGCCGGTCCATCCTCAATCCCGATGCTGCAGTTATTGAAGTGGTTGGTGGTGGTTAGACATCACCTCTTCCTTAATAGGAAAGCACGGCCATGAATTTAAGGCACGTCAATTCACCGTTGGAGATGTCAAAGAATTAAGATTGCATCTGACATAAGTTGCATGATCTTTCAGATGTTGACTGTCAGAAGCCATGCAGATGCAAAGCTTTCAATGCAGTGTCTTGATTTCGTTGTTGTTGTTGTTTTGAGTATATGAAGACGTTTTCGCCATTTTTGTATCTATCGATGGTTGAGCTGAGCTCCCGGTTGTAAATCTTTAATGAAGCACTAATATTCTGGTTATGTATGCACTCTTGATACTTCTTACCTGATGAATGCCAGTTTCTTTTACATCTTTGTTCCACTGTGTTAGAATCGCTCGGAATTGGAGGATCCAGTCAAGCTAGTTGTTATAGGATGATTTTGGTAGGATCACTGTGACAGTTATTATGTTTCTAGCCAGTTCTTGTGATTTTCCCCGCACTGAGTGACTTGGAATTGGAGGATCCAGTCGAGTCCTCCTCAGTTTCTTGAGACCTTGAACCAAGCAGATCTTGCCTTTAGCATCTTTCTTCTGCAAATAGCCACAAGCCTGTTGCCCAAAGTTGTTTGTTCATTTTCCTCACTAAGTCTTCCACCTACTCACCCTATTATCAACTCACTGGCTGAAGTTGGATCAAGACCTCCTTTGTCACCATATGTCCCAGACTCAGTTCCTGAGTTAGAGTGATATCCCCTCGAGTTTTCCTCCATTTGATCACCCCTTTAAAACAAATCATGACATTAAACTGATGGGCGTCGGGCTCTGCTCCTGCAAGAAATCCAGGAGTGACTTCCGGCTCCAACATTTCTGGCGCCGTTGCCAGGGAAGAAGTTGAACATTTTCCTCGGGATTGAACGACAAAGATCTACTAGTTCTGAAGGTGCATCAGATATCAGAACTTGAAGATTGCTACTGTGCACCTGGCGACTCCATTGTGACGACTCTGCTGAGGAGAACCCGCACTATCAACTATGGCTTCGAGAGGCAGACATACGAGGTCTAACCCACACTTGCCTTTAGCTACACCAAAAGATGACATGGAAGCAGTGCGCAGAAAGGGAAAGAGATCTGCAAAAGAAGTTTTCGTCGATGAAACAGGTAATACATCATCCCCTTCTGTGAGAACTTCATTTTCTTATTCGCAGCTTCCTAGTCGTCCTTTTTCCAAAGTCCCCCGTTCTCTAAATTTCGGGAGTGTTCCTGCTGAGTTTTCTCCTCCTGGTCTGGTATCAGAAAGAGAAATCCTTGTCACTCCCTCTTCCTTGGAGGTCTTGCCTCATCACAGACCTCAAACTTCTAAAGGTTTTACCACCCCTCCTTTTGTTATTACTGCTGCGCAGAGAGAATTATCTGCACACTCAGGCCCCTTGGATTTCTCTCTGTTTCGACATCTCATGTATATACCCCTTCTCCTCCGAGTTCTCCTCTACCTAATACCCCTATGGCTGGTGTTAATCCCCCTCCAAACAAAATGGACACCATAGTTGCTGACAGATATGCTCCTTTGGTTCTACCCCAGCCTCTGAACCCTCTCCCTACTGGAGATTATTTGAAATATATGCCCAAGTTCAGTGGTGAGGGAGATGTAACTGCTGAAGAGCACCTAGCTGCTTTTTACAGCTATGCAGACAACTTGAATATTGAGAGTGAAGATGTCTGGATGAGAGTCTTTGTCCAGAGCCTTGATGGGGAGGTGAGGAAATGGTTCTGGGGACTGGCCCCTGGATCTATTGCTGGCATTGAGGCCTTGGATAACGCTTTTCTGGGGCAGTGGGGAGACAGAAAAGATTATATGTATTACATGACTGAGTTTGGGTCTCTGAAAAAGATGGAAGGAGAGTCTGTCTCAGACTTCTCCAAAATATTTAATAAGATGTACAACAAGATTCCTACAGATATTAAACCCTCAGAGGCTTCTTCTCAAATTTCCTATGCTGGCGCATTTGACCCTGATTTCTGTCTCGTGTTAAGAGAGAGGAGAGCCACCTCTTTAGATCATATGCAAGATGCAGCTATAGAAGTGGAGTCCAACATTTTGGCAGCTGACAGACTGGGAATCCAGGCCGACACAGACAAAAGAAAGGAAAAGTCGGAAGCCTCAACTTCCGGCCCATCACTGTCCCACCCTCAAGTAAATGAGATGACCCAAGTTATGAACCTCCTTAAAGAAGAGGTGGAGAGATTGAAGGTGGAGAGGAAGAAAATGTACAAGGGTCCTCAGAACATCGAAAATAAAGGAGGTTTCAGAAGTCCAAATAATTTCGCTCCTCCAGCTGTGTACAGAGAGAAGGAAAGAGACAGAGACAACCAAAGAGTTCAGGCTCCCTTCCAGAACAATTTTGTAGCCGATGAAGAAGAAGGGGAAACAGATGAGCCTGAGCCTAAAATCCATAGTGTAGAAGTCACTCCCCCTTTCCCTCATCTGACCCAATCAGCATATGAAGAGTCTCTCATGGATGGTTAGCTGAATGAATTGAGCAAGGGAGACAAAGCTGGTGGCGGTCGAGGCAGATACAACCTGAGGCCCGACAAAAGAGAAGCAGCACCTGATGTTCCCGAGCCATCCAATAGAACAGAGAAACCTGCTAATGAAGTAGCAGACAGAGGTAAGAAGGCTCAACCTCTCCCCCCCATTGTCCATAATCATGTTCCTGAAATTAGAGAAATCCCAAAGCCTATGTCTTCTTTCAATTTCGAACATGAGGTTCAAAAGATCAGAATTCCTGTGCCACTCACTGAGTTAATTAAACATGGGGAATTCAAAAGGTACTTCTCTGAGCTATTAAAATCCGAAGCCTCATACCCCCCCATAGACTCCATAAACCTCCAGGATGAAAGGCCTGCAGTTGTCCTAGGTCCCATGGTAGAGGACAGAGATGATTCATCCCCCCCCTTCTACACATCCCTGAACATACATGATAAAGTATTGCATAATTGCCTTATGGATTCAGGGGCCTCCCACAACCTCATGCCCAAATCCGTCATGGAAGAATTACCTCACCTAGGACAACTGAAATGGGGATCAAGGAGATGGTTGTGTTTGGGGATGCAGAATTGATTGTCCAGCAGGTCAAAAATGTTTATCAGACTAAGCACCCTTGGCTCAGGAATTACAGAAACAAGGTATGGGATCTGGTTGATGATTCCTTCCTGGCTTTTAACATTTCCTACATTCCAAGGGAGGAAAATGCCTCGGCTGACTGCCTAGCCTTCACAGCCAGCGTGCTCGAAGTTCCCACATCGCCCACTGTCGGGTCTAACATAGAAATAAAATACAGACCTTCTATACCAGACAATGTCAAACACTGGAAGGTATTTGAAGATGATCAAGAAATTGAGAAATTTCTCCAGTCCATTGATGACTTTTCCACAATGCACATAGACGAGAATCCTGAGGAGGAAGATGACCATCACCCTGTGGAATTTGTGAATAAAATTTTTGATCACCGAATCATTCAGCTACCGAGCAATCACATTCTGAGAGGACTGATCCCGTTAGAAAGATTTTTCGACGGGAATGATGTGGCAGTAAAGGGTAAGGTTTTAGGTGATGATGATGACATAGCTGAATGCAACATAGGCACACCTGAGGAGCCAAAGTGTGTCAAGCTGTCAAGGAGTTTGACCGAAGGGCAGAGGATAGAATATATCAAGTTGTTGAAGGAGTTTGTTGATGTGTTTGCATGGACCTACAAAGATCTCAAAACATATGACACATCAGTCATCGAACACAAGATCCCACTAAAGGAGGAGGCTAAGCCATTCAAGCAGAAGCTGAGATAGATAAATCCCATGTTGCTTCCTGTCATGGAGAAAGAGGTAAAGAAGTTGTTGGATGCCCATATCATTGTCCCCTTGAGATATTATGAATGGGTGGCCAATTTGGTCTCGGTGAGAAAGAAAAGCGGAGAAATCAAACTCTGTGTCGATTTCAGGAACCTGAACAGAAGTTTGAGGAAGGACAATTATCCCCTGCCCAACATGGCACATATTTTACAGAGGGTCACTGGTGCATCCAGGATGTCCATGATTGATGGTTTCTCTAGGTATAATCAGATATCAGTCATGCCTGAGGACAGAGAAAAAATAGCCTTCATCACTCCTTGGGGCACATTCATGTATGCCAAAATGCCTTTCGGACTGATGAATGCAGGAGAAATGTTTCAGCGAGCCATGGACATAGCCTTCATCGGGGAGAAGGACCAGTTTGTAGTGATATATCTGGACGACATCACAGTCTTCTCTAAGACTGATAAAGAGCACTTCTACCACTTAAAAATAGTTTTCCTGAAGTGTCGAAGGTATGGCCTATCTTTAAACCCCAAGAAATCATTTTTTTCTATGACAGAGGGGAATTTGTTAGGCCACATAGTGTCAGCAGAAGGAGTAAGGATTGACCCAGGCAGGGTGGAAGCGATTCAGGCCCTGTCGCTTCCCCGGTCCAAGAAAGAAGTTCAAGCATTTTTGAGGAAGGTCAACTTTCTGAGAAGATTCGTCTCGAACTTCGCCGAGCTAATGAAACATATTACAGCCATGCTCAGGAAGGGCCATGAAATAAAGTGGACTGCTAAATCCAGGGGATCTTTTGCCCAGATAAAGAAAGCGTTGACTGAGGCACCTATGCTAATCAGTCCTGATTATTCTAAAGATTTCTTGATTTTCTCATTTGCTTCTGATGACTCAATAGCACAGTCCTATTGCAGAGAAATGATCAAGGGCGAGAGAAACCCATTGCCTTCTTTAGCAAGGCATTAAGAGATGTTGAGCTCAGATATGAGATCATGGAAAAGCAGGCCTACGTATTGGTGAAATCCCTCAAAGCTTTCAGAATCTATGTTTTTCACTCAAGAATCACTGCGTATGTCCCTTCAGCTTCTGTAAAGGACATCCTTATACAGCCTGACATAGACGGGAGAAGGGGCAAATGGATAGCTAAGATCCTCGAATTTGACCTAGAAATTAAGCCCACCAAGCTGATAAAGGGGCAGGGTTTGGCCAAGTTATTGGCTGAATCCAATTACAAGGCTCTAGAAATTAACTGTATCAATGAGCAAGCTGAGTCATCCAACAGTAATTCTCAGATCATTATACCCCTAGCATCATGTCCCTGGTATAGGGATATCTTGTATTTTTTGCAGGAATTAAAGCCCCCTGACGGATTAGGGAAGAGTAGGGCTAGAGATTTAAAGCTCAAATCAGTCAGGTATTGTCTTATTGACCGAGCCATGTATTGGAGAGACCCCCTGGGGATATTGTTAAGATGTCTGGACCCGCTGCAAGCCCAGAAAGTGATATTCGATTTTCATAGCAGTCTCTACGGAGGTCATCATTTTTGGAAGACCACAGCCCACAAAATCCTCCGAGTTGGGTATTATTGGCCTACTTTGTTTACTGATGTCTGCAGAGAAGTCAGGGCTTGCATTAAATGCTAGAAATTCTCAGGTAAACAGCAACTCAAATCTCTGCCATTAAAGCCTGTAGTAGTTTCAGCACCCTTTCAGCAGTGGGGATTGGATTTCATCAGAGAGATTCATCCTCCCTCAAGTGGCCAGCACAGATGGATCCTCACTGCAACTGATTATTTTACCAAGTGGATAGAGGCTGTCCCCACCAGGAGCACTTCTCACAAAGTAATCATCAGCTTCTTGGAAGACATCATGGCCAGATTTGGTTGTCCAAGTAGAATTGTCACTGACAATGCCTCCCCCTTCAAGTCTGAGCCTCTGATCAAGTTTTGTGAACAATTTGGGATTTCATTGGTTCACTCTACTCCATACTATCCTCAAGGAAATGGTCTGGCAGAGTCCTCCAATAAAATCCTGATCAAGCTTATCAAAAAGCTACTGGAGGACAATCAGAAGGCCTGGGACTCAAAGCTCAAATTTGCTCTCTGGGCTGATCGGGTGACAACCAAGAAGTCCCTGGGCCTCTCTCCTTTCCAACTTGTTTACGAAATAGAGGTCATTTTTCCCACTCAGCTTGCCTTACCTATGGCAAATTTCCTCCAGGTCCTTGAAGGGGAACCTAATCACATTCTCAGAAGGATTCATCAGATGGTGGAAGTGCAACAGATCAGAGAACAGGCCCTGGACAGAGCCTACAATCGACAGTAGAAGATCAAGCAGGCTTTTGACAGGAAAAACAAGAAGAAGGAATTTGAGCAGGGTGATCTAGTGCTCAAATGGGATGCACCCAGGCGGGAAAAGGGAAAACACAGTAAATTTGACGCCCTCTGGATCGGGCCTTTCAAGATCCTTGAAGTATTTTCAAACAACACTTACAGGTTGCAGGATCTGGAAGGCAATGAAGTTTTTGGCAGCCCAGTAAATGGGCATTTCTTGAAAAAGTGTTTTCTGTGAGCCACAGTTGACTCTTTTTGTTTCGTTTTGTACATATTGTTTTTGTTTTGTTTTTTGGACTAATAAATGACTCCACATCCCAAAAACAAAGGCACTGAATCTGTAAAAGAGTTCTTAGAGAATCACAGGGATGACTCTATCCCCCATGGAGCCAAATGTTAGAGATATTTATTGTAAGGGGGTCAGAATGCAAAAAGCGGGTTAAAACCCCACTTGTCCTAAGTTCGGGTGCTAGTGCACCCGTGATTAAATAAAAAGCAAGATTGGACGTCCAGGATCACGACGCTCGGATCAACGGCACAGGTGTGATTCCGGACCCCCATGCCTTTCTACCTTTAAGTGGGGGGG
>SNQJ01S0164561.1:0-21196 GCA_010110895.2 Picea sitchensis | reverse complement strand
AATATTAAAAAATTATAATATTTTTCACATATAAATTTATTTATTTTAAATTTTAAAATTTTATATAAAATTAATAAAATAAAATACATGTAAAACATACCAACTTAAATTTATTTTAATACATCTAAATTAATCACATTCTTTAATCATACATAAATTAAGAATAATACAAAATTTTAAAGTAATAAGAACAAATTCAAGATCTCAAATTCAGGATCTTCTCTGATAATACAATGCAGCGGGAGTAAGAACTATATATAATGCATATTTTATTTAGATTAAAAAAAACCTAATCCCTAATGTTACCAAGCGCATGGTTCATCCATCCCAGTGAAAAATAGGTTAAAGAAGATGAAAAAAAAACAAATTTAGAATATACATCATTTCACCAGTTTTGCTTCACAACTATTTGTGTTTTTCCATTACTAGGATCTTCTAATCTTGAAATTTTGGTTACCAACAATTTAGTGAAAATAGTAGATAGCCAAAAATCAATTTTATGAGAACTGCAAGGTTAGAGATTGTTTACCTACCTGGCCTGTGAGAACTGCACGTTCTTAGTCATCTCAGGGAAATACATCGCCTCGAATTAATCACATAACCTGCATGCTTCTACAGAAGATGGAACAATAAACTGAAGAACATTCTCATAATACAGTAAGCTGAAGAACATTCTCATAATACAGGTAAGAAATCCCTAAATTAGAAAAAATTACCCTTACAAGCAATTCAATATAAATAGCATATATATCAAAAAAAAGATTTTATGATTCCACATCACATACCTGCAATGAATGAATGAGGGAGCCGTGTAAGATCGTACAACAACTCCACAAAAAATAATTGACTGTAAACAAACGAAACGGAAAGATGGATAGAGATTAAAAAAACAACCTGTCAAAGATGTGGCACATCACCCATTGACTGTATGGCAGAATATGTACCTGCAACATGGCCATCTTAAATCAGAAAAGAATGTGCCACTTCAACTCTAAACCAAATACCAAATAAGAAAACATTGAACGTACCGTCATTTAACTGCAAACCCACCTTCTCGGAAAAAGAAGAGAGAAACAGATTCTCAGAAAGATAAATACATATTAAAATAGCTGCTCCACCACCAACCTAGAGATATAAATATTAAGGGTTAAATTTCTTTCTATTTGTCTTCTGCTTTGCATTAGGCAACAAAATAAAATCGAACACCTAAGCAATTCTCGGCTATGCAAAGGAAAAAAAAAATTGAAAATGAAAAAAAAAATCAACCAGAATACCAAATCCATCAAAAACCCATAAAGAAAAACCAACCAGCATGGAAAAATTGAAAATGAAAATAAACCAGAATACCAAATCCACCAAATTCCATAAAGAAAAACCAATCAGCATGGCCATGCTGCGAAACGAACAAACAAGCCAAGGAAATACCGAATATGAAAGAAGCTGGGCTGGAAGTACCGCTGTGTTTGTTTGAAATGCTTTATATATATACACTCCATTTCCAACGGTCACCAACTCTACTGATATTTAACTTATTTTAAAAGTTTTAAATCCAGCTTTTTAAATTATCTCGGACGCCCTACCACGCTTTTCTGCTTTTACATCCACCGTCATTCCTTTTCAAAATCTATATCAAATTACATTGTGCGTTATAAAAATATAATTAGTTAGAGAACAAACAATTGTGCTTAAAACACTGATAGTCATTTTTCACACATTTTTGTAATGTTTAAATTTAGTGGTTTTGTTCATTTTATAATTTATATGATAAAAAATTATAATGATATAATAACTATAATAATTTTCTCATAATGGTTATGTAAAGTTATTATATTTATCTTTGTGTGTTTTCTTTTACAAGGTTACAAGTTCAAATCTAGAGTGGGGTAGGGTATGTATATCTTTGTAGACTTTAGCAATCAAATCATGGAGGGAGTCCCTTATCCCACAAACAAGAGGTCTCATACACCAATTTAACCCTAAATGAATGTACACAAAAACATAACCATACACATAGATTATTATTATTATTATCTACTACCCTAAATGGATGTAAGCAAATTTGTTATCTAAACTATTTTATAATACTTTTAAATTGTTAACATTTCTTTGTAAATGTTGCAAAAAATTAATTTTTTTTTATGTAAAACTCACAATTGAATGACACAAGTAAGAAGTGTTTATATAGGGATAATCTCTAGTGTTTGAATTATATTGTTGTATTTATTTTATTTTATTTTATTTTATGTGTCATTACATTTTATTGTTAGAAGGGTAGATATGAATAATATGATAATATAAAGAAAAGTAAAGTATTTTTAGATAATTTTTAGTATAAATTTTTAATTTGATTTAGGGGTGAGTGTATGAAGTTGGTGGCCGAAAAAGTGGCAAGGGGGTCAAAGGCGCATGCATTCCCAACCCTATAGGTTTGGAAGTGCCGAACCTCCACTCAGCTTGCCACATAGGTTTAGTGGCAAGATCGCGCACACGTTCTTAAAAACACACACACATTTCTCTGCTAATTTTTTTTTAAAGGGACGTGAGCATGATTTGTGTTCATTTGCACAAATTGCGCTCATGTTTTCACTTTCATTGAACAAATAGAGAGGAGATAGAAAGGAGCAACAAGGTCAGGATCTTACCACCATGTCCCAGTCTAACCAGGTATGTTTGATTTCTTTTATTTTTCTCTCAATTTAGTAGTTTCCAATTTAGTCTTTTGCTCCCAAGAATCTAAATTAAAGAAATTTGAAGTTTTCTATTATAATTAAAAAACCCACCTAATTTACATGCGATGGCTTAATAAATTGTAGCATATATAATAAAATGGAACCAGGAGACAATGTAAACCACTCAGAAGAAAACCAAGGAGAGAAAAAACCCAACCCACCACAACCACCCAATGTAAATACTCAAATTGATGAGGGGTTGGTCATATTAAGAACCCTTAAGGAACAATTAAGGGACACTAGAGAACCTATCATAGTCTCCCTAGCCACTTCTTTAGACATCATTGTGAAGTCCATTTCAAGTGCCAAAGGGAAATTGACCTATATTTTTTATTATAGGGCAATAATGTATGAGTACTATAGCACTTGTTTGGATAGAAACCAAGTCAGAGACTTGGTCATTTCAAAACAACAAATATTGACTATTTTTAGAGATCCTAGAAATGAACAAGAACTACCATTGACCAAGAAACACCTCTCCATTAATTGGTGCATCCATTCCCAGATGAATCATAACTGGATGGATAGGTGGTATATGGTATTTGATAAACCTCCCTGCAATAACATGGAGGTGCCCTTATATTTTTTGAGAAAATTATGGGCTGAGTTTATTTTGGTTAAGCATGTCAACTACTTTGACATGGGTGACTTTCAAGGGGTGGTTCAAGGGTCCACACATGACAGAGAGCATGCCAAGCATGATCCCATGTTAGGTCCTCTTCCCTCCAAGCGAAGGCCTGACCTCCCTACCCAACATCCTCCCATTGTAGAGAGCTTGGAACATGTACATCTAGCCATTTCATCATTGACTCGTAGCCTAGTGCAACACAGTAGCTTTGTTGCACTATCTCGACAGGAGGTGGCTTTGACAACAAGGATGATTTTAAGGATGAAAATTTGTATTAAAATGTAGAAACATGGGCTAATATTACTAGTCATTAATAAGAAAAATGTAAAATGTTTGTCGATAATTTTGTAAAAATATTCAAATCTCTAAGGATTTTATATAGTTTCTATAAAATTTTGGCGATTTGTAAGTCAAAACAATTTTATTCAAAGAAATTTGGGCCAATCAATTTTAGAAAAAATGGAATTTGGCGAATCATTTTTTGGGGAAAACAATGGAAAATTTGCCAATTTAAGAAATTTAGCCCCTAAAATCATCTATGATTAATAGAGGGGTTGGAACTTCAACATGCACAACAAAGTACAGTGAGGAGAGGGCACATGGACATAACAATCGTCCATGTGAACTTTAGAGATGACGAGTTGCGAAAAAACATGCTATGGTCCTATATAGCCTAGTGGACAACATAGCAGGGAGGTTAGTATCTTAATCCTCTCTATGTTTTTCATTGTTATATAATTATTTTATATTCTGTGTATTTATATAGATTTTTTATTGTATGTTATTTTGTAGTTATTACGTCCGTGCAGTAGACTCTCTACACCGATGCACTCATCAGTGCCTAGCCCCACCACTGATGCATCAGTAGATACATCGTTCTCATTGGGTGCACCACACACACATGTATGTGTCACATTTGATAAATTCACCATCGCCATTTCTTTATTTTTCGGCATCCTTAAATTTTTAATGTTCTTGTGTTTCTACATGATTTAGGACTAGGCGATGTTGGGGAATGTTCATCTGGGATGGACAAGTCACTTGCATCATAGCTACCATGTGTAGAGTTAAATTTTGTATAATTCTCAATTTGTTTTTGTTTATATCTTTGAATTTTACTATTTGGTACTTATAGTTCAATATTATTAATATGTATGCACGCCATGGAAATATTTTCTAGATAGAGTACTACTGCACTCCCTGGGCCCCTGGGCCTTGCTTCTGGGTTACCTTTATCTAGGTATTGACGGGTCCAAATGGACTATCAGGCAGATGAGGGAGAATGCACGATGACAGGTCCCAATCAGACCTACTCTTGTTTGGTGTAGCATTTCCTGCGAGTATATGGGCTTCGCTACCGCTCAGAATTAAAATAAGAAAAAGGGGAAAGATATCGAACTACCCCCCAAAGAGTTCTAAATAATCCTAAGGCTAATCTAACTACAAACAAACTAATATAATCCTAACTAATACTATCCTATACTGGGAGAAAAACTAAAATAACGAGTACACCGAAAGATAACACCATCATAATAAAAAATAGTTCATATATTTCAATGATAAATGAAAACAACAATGTTACATATGCAGATGCATAAACAAATAGTTTCATAATACATCTATAACATTATTTATGTACCCATGAAAAAACATGTGACATCATGAGTAAACAAAATAGAGTGTTGGAATAATTCATACAACATAATCCTATCTACTCAAGCGAAAGATAAATGCATAAAGAATAATCTCCACTACATCCATCAAAACCACAAATTTCTGAAATGCCTCCTGCTCTTTATTTCTCAGAAGTAAAAGTACCATCTCTTATTACAAAGGGAAAAAATCCTCTTCCATTCAACTATCTCTCTTTTATAAAACAAGAGAGAGACTCTCCATATCTCATGACCATTCATTTCATTTTCCCCTAATTGTTTCTTTTTTTACATTTCAAATTTCTTTTGCATTTCAAAAATCTAGATATGGGAGTTACAAATGGGAGCTAAAGAGACTCCTGGGCAGTTACATTCACCCTATGACAATTTATAAATGATATTTATCTAAATTTATTACTCATTCTTCCCACTGATTCATTTATGAATTTCTTGGGTCATTCTAGGTGTTTTTAGCTCTGGTCTTGTAACGTCCCTGACCATCACTCCACTGTCGGGCAACACTACTACACGGAACAATCTCATATATCATATGCCATATATATATATATCTCTGTTGTAGTTTAAACTGCCCGAAGTAAAGCAATGCATATAGCAGATTCTTAGCAAAACAAAAATTAATCAATGGCTCATTCATGAAATTGCTGAGATTTATCTGGAAACCATCATGGAAAACCTTTCTTATATATTATTTATGTTGAATTTCACCATACACTATACAATATACAATGTTTTTAGGTGTTCCATAAATGGCAAAACCCTAATCCCTAAAAGAAAGATTATTTTTAGTAAACCGCAAAATAGCAAAATGCTGCTAAAATGGCAAAAATGCGTCCAAAACAAAATTTGCCTCCGAGCAGTATGAAACCGAGGCTACGTAGGTTGCAAATGCTACGTGTATTTGAGGGGGCATACGCCCCTAAGGAAAAGATGCACATTAGCTGCGGCGCAAGCATGACACTAGTGCGGATGTTAGTGAGTTGTCATATTTGATGCACCCACACACACACATGCAAAATTATAACACATACCCAACATTCTCCCACTTGTTTGTTTTCTTTGCATCCGGGGATCCACATGATTATATAGTCAACAAAAAAGGGCAAAAATGCCCATTACAGCATACACCCGGGGAGAATTGTTTGGTAACTCCACGGACTTTGTCAATGGAATGCGCAACGTCTAACGAAAGTGTCAGCACTTTTCCAACAACACCTTCTTTTCCTCAACCATGTCCTCTCACAAAGTGATCTTGAACATCAATATTCTTTGTCATTGAATGATAAAGGCTGGGGTTTTGCGGGAAATTGCACTCGACTATCACAATCTATCCTTACAACTTGTTTTACCAACCTAATATTTGAACACAATCTTTGTAACCATCTTTAACGTCCACGCTTGCTTGCATGGTGGCTACCGTAACCCGATTACATCTTCCTGGTTGAAACGCGCTACAACTTTGTCTTTTTTCTCATCCAATTGATTTCTCCTCTAAATGGAGTTTAAGCATACCCTTGGCAGATCTTACCGATCCAGGATCTCCGCATTTGAGTGCGCATCTACAAAGTCATGTATGTCCAACAATATGTCCAATCCTGCGGGTCTTCCTTGGTAGCACCAATCCATAGCTATGGTGCCTTGAATGCACGAAGACCACTCTTCTTGTTGTCCAATGTTCCTTCCACTGGTTTTGACATATACCTTCAAAACTCCCACTTTGTAATGCAGTAATAGGTCTAGTACATACCATTGCATACATCAAACTTCAGCCTGCTTGCGGCGCCACAAAACATGGGACATGTCTCTTCTTCTTCTTGTGTCTTAGGGACACCGATCTGCATATAAATTTAAGCCTATAGGAATAGGGACCCTAACCAGTTTACATTCATGCATATTAAACCTACGCAATATTGTCTCCAACAATATTTTCTCACGGTAGCTAGAGTTTCTACATTTTGCTGATCTCTTTTAATCTCCATTCCCGGAATGAAGTTAACAGCGACCGAGATCCCTCATGTCAATTTTGGAGGATAGGCTGCGTTCCACCTCCTTGATAACATCCATGTTATTTCCTACCAGCAACATGTCGTAATATACAACACTATATAAATGAAGTGATTACCAACCTTCTTGGAATATACCAAGTGATCAGCCACCTTCTTACAAAATCCCAATCCAAGGATGTATGTGTCAAACTTTTGGTACCACATCCTGGGTGATTCACTTTAGACCATATAGTGACTTCTTTAGATTACATACCAACTCTTTCTTTTCCCTTCACAACAAAGCCTTAAGGCGCTTCATAAATATTTCTTCTTCCGGATCCCATGTAGGAATGTTGTCTTCACATCCATTTTGTTCCACTTCAAGATCAAAAGCAAGAACAATGGGTAAAAAATAAATCTAATAGAGTTAAATTAGCAATGGAGGAGAAAAATCTCCCTGGGGTCCAGTCCCCTCTACACGGGAATAACCTTTTGCTACTGTCGAGCTTTGTATTTCTCTGCTGTGGCCATTAGCTGCTTCTTAAACAACCATTTTGCTACCAGCAGAATTTTCTTTCCGACTAGCAGCTCAACTATATCTGTGCCTCATTCTTATCAAGGCATCCACTATTCAACCATGGCCTTCTTCCGAGTTTACTATCCTCTAAATTCAGCAACTACGATGGTTAAGTCATCCTTCGATATGGAATAAAACCAAAATTGGGCAATGCGGTGGACTATACCTTTACGGTTTGCCTTCTATCTCTCCTTTGATCTCCTCAATCTTGCGGTGCATGAGGTTCTTCTTCTTCTTCTTCTTCTTCACGTATAACTTCTTCAAATGATTAAGATTTTGCATCATCCAACTCAAGCTCTATTTTCTCGAGTTCATCTTGCATTGGTAGGAATTCTGTTTGGACACATCTTTTGCCTCTCTGAAGACAACATCTCCGGTAAACAATTTTCTTGTTTTATGGGTTCCAAAGCTTATAACCTTTCGCACCATCTTTATAACTAATAAAGATACACTTTTTAGCCTTTATCCAACATACCAGTGCCTTTGGAACATGTACATAAACGTCACAATAAACCTCTAATATGTTGAAGAGAGGGTTTGCTTCCACAGATATACAGTGTGAAGTTTTATCATCAAGCGATGAAGGTGATCGATTGACCGGGTAACATGTTGTACCCACTTCCTCTACCCGCTAATTCTTGTCCTAACTTGACATTGTTGAGCATGCTCCTTGCTTTTTCTATCAGTGTCCTGTTCATCCTTTACGCAACTCCATTAGGAGTGTATGGAGTATTCTTTTACCTTACTATACCACACTTCTTACTAAATTATTTGAATTCATTCCACATAATTCTCCACCATTATCACATTCTCAATACCTTTATTTTTCTTATATACGTTTGATTTTTTTACGAGTATGGCTTATAGGGTATCAAATACCTCAGTTTCTTTCTAAGAAAATAAATCCATGTGTTCCTTTGAAATTTCATCTATGTATGAAACGTAATACATAGATTTACCTAGGGATGGAATAGGAGCGGTACAAACATCATTGTGTATCAACTCTAAGATCCTTTTTGCTCTTGTAGCACCAGATTAGAATCTTACTCGATTATGTTTACCATATGCAATGTTCACAAAATCCAAAATCTAGGTGCAATTGGGCATACATTCAACCATACCTTCTTTTACTGTGTAGTGTTCAAAGGCCTTTTTGTCCAATATGCCCCAGTCTTTGCCACAACATGGTCTTCTTTCAGGGATGCTTGGTCTTATCTTCTTTATTTCTCTACCGTTAGGGGACAACAAAGCTACGTTACACCCATTAGTACATAAGTGCTTCCAAACAACTGTGTAGAGTTCCACTCAGAACTCCCTCATCCAACACCATTGTTCTGTTTTTCATCTTGCAAGTGTCCTTTTCAAATATGGTATCCACTCCTACATCTTCCACCTTGCTTACCGGATATTAAGCTCTGGCCTTGGATTTTGGAATGTCGCGAGAACCCTGGGGAGAGTTCAATCATGCGATGTTTTAGCAGCAGCAACCCGTCTTCCGTCCCAAGATTTTTGTTGTCGAGTCATCTCGTAGAATACATCACCACCATCATGGTATGTATTTTAGAGAACGGCTCGCTGATGGGAGTCATATGTTATGGCCTTTTTGGTCGATCAACCATGCATCGGGGGTGCGTACCTATAGGTCAGGTGTATCGACCTCCTTCTTGATGGATATTTTCTCCTCACGTGAAGAGGTACTCTCGAGATCGCTGGTTTTCAACCTTCTTAGACTTTTAATCTTTCTTATAATGCTGTTTTACCACGCTTCCAACATTTCCTCAAAGATTTTCGTAGAGACTTAGATCTACCTATAGTTTTAGATCTCCATCCCGAAGGCTAAGGGGTTCCTATCTTAGGTACACCCTCTTACAAATAAACATCGTGTTGTGTCCATCCATGCTTTTTGCCCTCATCTCTTTAGATAACAAGGATGCAACTACATCCTCATGCTTCAATGTAGATTGAGTGGTACTACCTATTTCTACAAACAGATTATCCAAAGAGTCTGGAAAAAAACATAAAAAAGTAACTTGCCTCTTCTTCTTGTCGTGTATTAACCGGCAAAGGTTGACTTGCGGTAAAGACATTTAGATGTTATCAAGAATCTCCATCTTCATTCAAGATGATACAACTTCTTTTGAAGAAACAACGTATTTGGGGGACTTTTGGTTAATTACCAAATTCCCCAACTTTTATCCCATAGTTCCTTGGTAGCCAGATTCTCGAGAGATATTCAAAAAAATCAAATCGCCCAGTGGGGGTTGAATAATACTCCTTCTGCTCTTCTGTTCAACCTCTCCCAATCTTCCTTTGACATACCGGTAACTGGTGTACTAGTAGTATGTGTTGTACTAATGATAAGGTTGTGTACCGATAGCTGTGTGCTAGTAGATGGTGTACAGTAGGCTGTATACCGAATGCTAGCGATCCATTGTTCTTTTTCTACAATAAGGTCCTCCATCTTGGCTTCCATAGCTCAAAGTTCTTACCGTTGAACTTCTCTATCTTGATTCTAGATGAGCTCACCATTCACTCTTTCTATACAGAATCTCCGCTACAAAAGCTCCGCTAAAATAGATTTATCAAAATATCAAAGTGTCAACAACGTCATCAGGTCAGTATATCATTCATATAAGGTCATATCAATAATCATCGATCGTCATTCTCAATCAGACATCTATGTCATCGTTTTACCATTCACTATCACAATATATACCAATGTTTTGGGTATTCAAAATTGGAATACCAAAACCAATCCCCTAAACCGAGTTATTTTTGGTAAACGCTAAAATAACCAGTCGCAAATTTTTTTATTTGTGGGGCCCAAACCGTACGAGGGCTATGCCGGTGCGAGCGTTACCGCGTAACCAAAGGGGGGCATACCTACCCTCCCTAAGAAGCGTATCGATTTTTACCACGGCATGGATAGGGCACTAGTAGGGGATCGTGGGGCTTGGTAAACCATATCGATAAGCCCACACGGACACGTGCAAAGAATATAACACATACCCGAACATATATATATATATATATATAGATATATATATATATATATATATATATACCTCTTTATGCATATTTAATGAAATTTAACCAAATAATACAGAGTAATCACATGATTAATGCTAACATACATAAATAGTAAAGTTAATAATTCATAATTGCATGGAATACATGATAATATCACAAGAACCGCGGACATACATCACATATAAATTAAATTACAAAATTAATACTTATCTTTCAACTGGAATAACACCGCCAGTTAGTGCAAACCTTCCACGAACCTCCGATATAGACCGCGTCTTTGATCACTCGTGATGGGGTCACGCTTGAGATGGGACTAAGCTCCAATGGGCAAAGGAATCCTAGATTAGGCCAGGTCAACATGAAGACACATAGTTTATGAGGGATAGATTCTCCGGGGGAGCCACTTATGCCTGCTCATCAAAATCTCATTCCCACATGCACAATCCCACCCGGGGAGTATACACCTTCATATCTGCTGAATAGGTCCTTGGTTGCCTAAGCGTCCCGCTTGCCTTGGGGTTCGACAACCGAGACATAATAATGCTAATTCTCGAACTCGTGACATCTATAGGACCCCTTCCGCGGAGTTCTCGCCTTCCCCACGCCTCTCTCACACCAAGGAGGTATTTCGAACTTTGAAACTTCTTCAACCACAACCGCCTCTCTCACCTAGAGAGTGTTGCTCACAAGCCTGAAAACACGCTTCTTTAATGTTCTAGCACAGGAGGACAACAATAAGGCTCAACAGGAATAGATGACAACAATAGTTCACGCTCAACCAAGGGACTGAATGGCCACAACAACCAACAACTATAACACACAACATGAAAATTACGGTATCCACCAGGTTTCTGAGAGACAACAATCCAAATGGTTAGCATGAACTTCGATTTGGAATTATTGGACAAAAATAGGTTCACATGACTTTATGAGACTGCGGCTTGATCCCCGCCGGTTTCCGCTGGATTTTTTAGATTAATTGACAAAGGTGCGCGGATATGAACACGGACTCAAAGCGGTTTAGAAGGAGGATCGTTGGCTTCCCGGAAAGCATCCGCAGTTTTACGGTTTGGAGTGTTGCATGAGGGTATGCAAAGGTAGAAGCCGGAACAACCTAGTTGGAATAGTGGGCCTTAAAGATGAGCGAACCCCATCATGACTCAATTCTTGAGTTAAATTGCGTGTGCCTGGGCGATTACATGTAGCCCATGAAGTTGCATGCACTCCATCAGTATCGCGTTCCTTTCCGAGGAACTTAGGATAAAATATACCTTTCACACCAATTTGGAATAATAGCGAATTGTATTCAAGGGCGTAAACCCTCAAGCTTAGCCTGTAAACGCTTTTAACCCCTTTCCTTACCTATCCTTGTGGAAGCTTGGTCCCTTCACTCTTTTTCTTCATGAATTACGATTGACCACGGAACAATGTTTATATTTCATTAATGATCTACATAATTACACATATAGAAAATTAGAATGGCCTTTAACACCTAGGCTCTCACGGCCTAAATAACACCTAAGCCCATAACTTATATACACTTGGCTCACCGACCTATAAACGATTACAATACATAATATAATTGGGGCATGTCCTTGGGTAATACAATCCCCTCCCCTTATTTTTCACTTTCCTCAGTGCAAATCATTTACACAACATCAACAAGATTTTTCAAAATTTTCGAAAATATGTGGGTATTAACCGCATAGCATCCCGCCGATTCGCTCCCCATGCCACATCCTCGGGTACGTACCGGGGTCCAGCGGACCTTTACAAGCCCTATGGTTTCCATTCGAGTACGATGCTGCTTTCGGTCAATATGCGCCGCAGGATGCGCTTGCAAAGACTGCTTACACTTTGAATCACATTCAATGCGATAACATGAATTTAGCATCGGGTATATATTTATTAATCAATGAAACACAAATCACATTATGGGTGATGGATCGCGGGGTAATGCAAGCATATATGCAAAGCGGTTCAATCCTTTCTAGGATTTCAAATGGCCCACAAAATCACGTTGCCAACTTTGAGCGGTTCCCATCCTGGGAAATTTGTTGGCTTTCACTTTTGGGAAAACATGCTCCCACTTTAAAATCTCTATGGGTTGTTATCAACCTTAGCTTTTTGTCTGTCTTGGGAATCCTTTAAATTAGTTTAAGTTTTGGCATTTTTAACATTTCCTTGAACTTATCCATTTGACATTTGCTCTCCCAAGCCGGATTATCCCAACTTCTTTGGGTATTGCATTTCGCCGCCAAAGTGCTTCAAAATGGGATCATCTTCAGTGATGTGATACCCATTGTTGTAGTGAAATTCTACCAGCTGTAGGTAGTCTTCCCATTTAGATGAGTTGTCCATCACATACATCCAAGTGTCTTATATTACTCCGTTCACCCTCTTTGTCTATCCATCGGACTCAAGATGATAGCGTTACTAAATATTGATTCATTGAATTCCTTTGAACAACTCCTTCCATAAATTTGAGGCAATTTTGGGTTACTGGTAGACACAATTTTCTTGGGAATACTGTGCAATCGATCTATTTCCCTCATAAAAATATCAACAATGTTATATTCCTTGGGAGTAGTCTTCAATGGAATAAAATGGGCAGCTTTGTAAGCTTGTTCATCACCACCATGATTGAATCATGTTTCTTTTCTATTAAGGCAAATCTGTGATGAAATCCATTGTCACTACCTCCCTTTTCCATTCAGGAATGGACAATGACTGTAGAAAACCTGTTGGATGTATGTGCTCAGGATTAACCTTTTGGCACTCCATGCATCTAGCGATGCTTATTCTACAATCTCTTTCTTCATACTTTGCCAAAAATAATGGACTCTTTACTTTTTGCCATAGTTTTATGATATCCCGGGTGCCAAACATAAGGCACATTATGAATTCATTGAATATCATCATAAGTTTCAAGTCACGGAATTAAGAACATAAATTTTGTTCTTGTACATAAGTGTTCCTTCGGCTTCCAATTTATAATTTTCCACTTTACGTGGCATCTTACCTTGTTGTAGATTTGCTACCAAATCCGTAATATTAAATCTACATTTCGGCCTCAAAATTCTTCCTTTAATATCAATTGTTGGTACGTAAATGGTTGTAGCATGAAATTCATGCACTCTCTGTTGAGTGCATCGGCAATTGTTTTCCACTTTCCTTTGATATGCTTGATATCGAAGTCATTCTCTAAAGAAACTCCAACCACCTACTCACGAATAGCATTCAAGGTTGGATTGATCAATCTAAATACTTTAACCATTATGAATTTCTCAGTTCGAACCTCCTTCCATGAGGTAATGCCTCCATTTGCTTTAAATGAAGTGTGTACTATTCTTTGCAAATCATAGGTTTTTGTTCATACCCCGTGCTCTTCCAGCGTAGTTCGCCAACAAATTACAAATCCATTACGTGAGGACTCCTCTGATCCATCTTTGCATGCGTAATAGTGCGCACTACAAAGCGGCTTCATTAGGATACGCAATCTCGAGTTAGACACTAGTTAACTGTTGCTTCAATCATTTGGAAGCTTGCGTCATTCTTTAGTACACTAGAAATTCTTCTCCTTCCTTTGCAAGGAAGTGATGGGAATTGAGCTATCCTCGAGAACCTGTGATAAATACGTAACCAACTTCAGCTAGACCCATAAGGATGGAGGCTGTCATGTTCTTTGGCTCGACCGTTCTATGATGGCCTCTCAATATTTTCGGATCTGGCTATATCCCATCCTTCAAATAATATGCCCCAAGTAATGGATGCTAGGTCGTTGAAACAAAGCACTTTCTCAACTTGGCATACCGTTGGTGCTCTCTTAGCACCTACAACGCCATCATATATGTTGTTCGTACTCTTCCTTAGACTTGGAATACACCAAAATTTCATCCGGAAGACTATGACAAACTTGTCTAGATAATCTAAATACACCATTCATTAGGCACATAAAAACAAGATATTATTGACGACATTTCAAAAGCGGTACCAACGTGAAGTAATGGCCACTGTTCCTTGTTCTAAAGGTGGTATTGGTGATGTCTTCATCCTTTATTCTTACCGGTGATATCACGATCTAAGATCTATCTTGAAAATATCTTAAATCCTTCAACTGATTGAAGAGGCCATCAATCCTCGACGGAGGATGATACTTGTTCTTCACGGTCGCTTTGTTCAATTGTAGCGAAATCGATACATAATCTCCAATTTCCATGCTTCTTCTAACTACGGAAATGGGAGGATAGGGCACCCCAAAGGTGACACACTTGGACATATGTACTCTTTATTCAACAATTCTTCCAAATTCATTTGTGATTTTTTTAATTTTGGTGTAATCATTTTGTAAGGAGATTTTGATATTGGAGCTGCTCTAGGAATCAAGTTTGCAAAGAAGTCAATATCTCTTTTAGGAGGTAGTCATGCCTCCGAAATATATCCTCAAACTCCTTTAGCACTACATGGTATTTGATCTTTGACACCTTATCCTCGGGTGCTTCCTCCAAGTGGGTTGCAAATAATTGGCCCGACCTCACGAGCTTACTTCTTCGGTACGCATTGCTAAGATTTCTCGATAGCGGCAAATCTAGAATTCCTTGGACTATTTTCCAATTTCCTTCCTCATCCGGGAAAGTGAATACCTTGATACGACAGTCCAATATGGCGTAGTCTTTGCTAGTCCAACCGGTCCATCCCAATTAGATATTCATAAGGAGCAAAGTCGAGAATGTTCAATTCATCCTTTGAGCTCAGTCCATTCATGTCCATAGGACGCTGAATTAATCAATGACTTTCCTCTTGGTTCTTGTAGCCCGACTACACTAACCAAGACTTTTCGTGTTTTTCTCGACAATTGGAAACTTTCCACCACTCTAGGATCTATATAACTATGGATTTATCCCATGAATCAATTAAAATAGTAAATGGTTGGTTGTTACACATTATTTTAGTCATCCCTATGATGGATTAATGATGTAAACCTATCTGTTTCCTTCGGAGAGGTCAGTGGCACGAGTTCTAAAAGAGAGAAGGAGAAGAGCTTCTCAGGAAAAGTTGCTTTTTCTATGTAAAACAAAAAGGGGAGACTGGGTGCCTTTATATAGGTAGAGATGTGATTGACCCATTCTCCTGAGGTTACTATAAGCAGGGTGCGGTGTTCATGGAGTTGCTCTAAGCTAGGAGTCGCGAGGAAATACTTTGCCGCGATGGGAGAAAAATGAGTGTTTTCGTAGAATCTTCGATAGGCTTCTATGGTGAGGTGGCATCGAATGGTTGGATCTTACTCTCTTTCATGATTGGAGTAGGATCATCTAACCTCCTCACCTTATCCTCTTCAACTTATAAAAAGGAGAGGAGTTCTTATGGAGAAAGTTAGCTTGGATTAGCTTGGGTTAGCTTTGTTGGTTCATGGCTTGTTCTTGATTGGCTTGGAATTTATCAAACGATTGGAGTGGCTTTGAGATTTTAGCATCCAAAATGGTGTGAATATCATCGGAATCTATGCTCTCGAATTCTTGGATTCAAAGTGTTTGGGGAACGAAGGACAGTTTGAGGGACCTTACGACATCAAGGGAATAGTTGTAATCTCTCTTTCACACATTTAATATGATACCGTAATATGATTATTTCCTATAAAGCATGTTGTGTTTTGTGATTTCTTGATTACATACATAGGTTTTATTGAGTTTTATGCTATTGCTATCACTTTGGTTGGTTTGTGTTGTCTTGGTATTGACCTCACAAGAGCACCGAGGCGGCAGAGGAGCAACAAAGACCCTAGGAGGCGATACTAAGGTATGTTACTTGTTCCTTCCTACTAGTAAATTCCATATCTAAAGAGCACCAAGAGAGAAGTGTCATGTTCTAGTGTGTTTTGTTGTTTAGATCTAGGTGGATCTAGGGAGATTGAGACATTAATGCACTTCTGCGGTTTTGCTCAATAACAAAATTAGCGTGACTCAAGCTGAGATAGTTTGTTTCCTAGTTAGTCTAGTTTCCATACTTTGATTTGCTTTGTTTTTCACGGTCTCTGATGCATTGGGAGATCCATCGAGACTTTCTGGATCTGAAAGTTCTCTTAGCAATTTTGTCCTTTTTCCAAATTTTTGTGAACACAGACATTCTCGCCTTGTACCCTTTAGTGGCCCTCTGAGATCCATCTAAGAAGTTCTCACTTACCCTCTTGTGTAATCGATCTTGTGCGATGTGTTCGCACCCTACCTGTGTTTATCCTGTGAACTCCACTAATGTTTGTGCTGCACCCTATAGATAGGCTGCTAACCCATTTGAAATTTGTGTTTTGGAATTAGGATGTCCTATCTTTTGATGCCGGTTTTTAACGTCAGTGGATTGAACTTTTGGAGCCTATATTGATCTTGTTTTGATCTGCTTGACATCCTTTGAGTTTCTTTTAGCCACTTTTTAACATTTGGTTTTGAAGGATTAGTCTGCTTGCTTTGAGTGTCTTTCAATTACAAGCATGAACTCTTTAGAATTGTTTAGGAAAGATCAGATTTCTTATGAACAGTTCGCTTTCTTAAGTAGTAGGGCTTGCACCCGAGTTAATAGGAAGATCCATTAAAGCGGTCGTCAGCGTAACTTTTCATCTATCTCATCCCCTTCTTACACATTGTCCTTGACGTTGGATTTCATCCCTCCAGCCCGTGCGTTCATTAATCGAGAAGGTTTTGTTTTGCTTGCTTGCTTACTAGATTTTTTGGCGTGTGCTATTTTTTTTTTCCTTAGAGGACTCTAGATTGGATTTTGTTTTTAATGGCGTCGGTTCTCGAAACTACCAATGGAGAAGGAACAACGCTGCTCCAGGGGAAACCTTTGTTTTCCTTCTTATGGAAACATTGGTCCTCCTCACATATTACTTTGAGCCTTAGGATCTCACAGTGGATTGGCCCGATTATTGAAGTTTGTTTTTCCACTCGAGGGTAATCTCAAATCGCGATAGAAATTAGTAGGTCGTGGCACTTCCCCAGAACATCAACCTCATGTTGATCCTTCCGCCTCTTCACCAGTAAGGTCTTATTAGCCTTCTTCGCTTGCAATGTCAACTTCCATTTCATCTTCTTCATCAAATGAAAGTTCTAAAGCTAGTAACTCGGTGAATAAGAAGAAGAAAATGAAGAATAAGAAGAAGAAAATTAAGCAAGGATCCAAAACCTCCAACCCTTTAATCCAAACATGTTGGAAAACAACGATTCTTGTTAATCGTCTTTGGGGTGTTGATGATACCAAGATCACCAAAACAACGAAGTAAGCCCAAGTACCCTTGCGGGCTTTGTAGGGGTAGCCATCTTCTTAAGTATATCCCTGGTCTATCCAAGGTTGCAGAAGCATGGTCTACACACCCTAACAACCGTTATCTGACCTCGGTGTTTATGTTGATGACCCCGTCCAGCTAGTCAGAATCTGTTGATTTGGGAAGAAGAAAAGTAGAGTCAAGTTCCGTGTATGTTATGCAAAGGGAGTCATATAACTCATCTTTATTTATCATATGGAAGAAGCCTCCAAATTACTGGAATACATGAGCGTTTCCATTTCAACTTTGCTTCTTACTCCTTGAAGCACTTTCTCAACCCACCTATGGATTCGGTGAATGACCAATCGGTTCACTGTCCGGTCGGTCAGGTTGATCAGAGTAGGTCGAAACATCTGTTCACATCTTTGGATGAACCAATAGACCAAGTGGTTGATCCGATCCCATCTCGATTAACCCTCTCCCTCAGAACTGAAGCCAGCGACCGATCCATTTCCACTGTCGACCCATTCTCCCGCCAGAATGAAACCAGAATGGTCGATCCTGATCTCTCCGCCGGTTGATCCTACTCTCTTGCTTTCGGTAAACCGATACTGCCCATGTTTTCTCGTTGATCTGAGAATCCCCATCGCAGGGGCGGCCTCCTTTTCCCGTAGGACCCCCTCAAAGTAATGAGGCCATCCATTTTAATTGGCGGGGATGTACTCGCTGGACCTCGTCTTCCCTCTTACATTCCTTTCGAGATTACGGTGCAGAGTTTGTGGTCGGGACGTTCCTCATAAGTTGATAGATGAAGGTTCATTTGTTGATGATTTTGTCCTCTATTGCTTGGAAAACTTTCGGTTATCCTCATACTTATTTGGATTCACGGCTAAATGTTATCTTTAACAAAAGAACTAGTCAACCTTTAGGAACCCTTCCTCGATTTCCTCTTTGGGAGGGAAAAGCGTCTTTATTGGCGTCATGGTAGTCCAAGACCCTTGGATTTCTCTTTACTCACTGGGCTGAATTGTGTCTATGCCATGAAAGCTATTGTCACACTCTTTTTCGTATGATATCTTTCCCTCCACGATGAATGAGTTGTATTGTTGATCAACTTTCGTCATTGACACACTTTGGATTACCTCCCTGGTTCTTATTATCACGGACAATAGCCCCACCACGAGGTCAATTATGTGGCGTTGTCACCCTTAGGCTTCAACTTTTGATGATTTAGATCCGAGTAGTTGACATGGTAATCTCTTGAGTAGGGTTGTTGGGCGATCGCAACTCTGTCGCCAACCCTCGACATGGTGTCTTCCGGTATTTCTTCCTTCCGGTGAAGACCTCTTGGAAGCCATGACCGAGGATTTTGTCTCTTGACATGGTGTCATTCGAGCATTGTCCTCTTGGAATCCATGATCAAGTAGGATTTAGAGGATAGTTGTCGCGTCTACAGAAACCTGGATTAAAAATGAAAACGAGAGGTCGCCCGAAGGCATAGTTTTATGATTTCAAGCTCGTTAAAAATGAAACCACTTCGAGGATAGTTTCGTCTGTGGAAACCTCATTAAAAATGAAGCGGTCTTTGAGCATAGTTTTATGATTTCAAGCTTGTTAAAATGATAGAAACCACTTAGAGGATAGTTTGTGTCTCTGAGGGGCAACCTTGTTAAAAAATGAAAGAAAGGTCTTTGAGCATGATTTTTCCTGATTTCAAGTTAGTTAAAAAATGAAGCGAGACTTGAGGCATGGTTTTTGATTTCAAGCTCGTTAAAAATGAAAGAGAAGCTACACTACGAGGATAGTTTTTGTCTGTGCTTAACCTTGTTAAAAAATGAAACATAGATTCTGAGCATAGTTCTTGTTCTTAGTATTAAAAGCTCGTTAAAAAATAAATAGTTTTCCCCCTCTTTGTTTGAGTCAAGTCCTTCATCTAGTATTTGAAGATTCATTTCATTCTCCTTTGCGGTTGTATGAAGCTTGAAGCGGGGCATTTTCACCGACCTCACGGACTTCATGTTGAAGTTAGAGCCACTAGTTTCTTAAAATTTTGAGGGGCTAAGTACCAACCATCGTTGTGTTATGCATTGGGAAGTCATAGTTTTCTATGGTTCAAGCTTGTGTAAAAATGGAAACCTACCTCAAAGCATAGTTTCCTTTGATTCAATCTTGTGTAAAATGAAGCGGGGTCCAAGCACTTAGTTTAGTTTAGTTTTTAAGCATTAAAATTAAAATCTATCAAGCATAGTTTTGTTTTGTTTTAAAGCTTCGCGTAAAATGAAAACAATCCCGAGCTTAGTCTTTGTTTTTCTAGTGTTAGGTAAACCAATGAGAATGTAACCAAGTATACTTTTATCACTTTTGGTTCGTAAAGGTTATCTGAATCTGTGTCAAGCTCGTTAAAAAATGAAATAGTTTTCCCCCTCTTTGTTTGAGTCAAGTCCTTCATCTAGTATTTGAAGCTTCATTTCATTCTCCTTTGCAGTTGGATGAAACGAAGCTTGGGGGGCATTTGCCTCAACCTTTGGACTTCATGCTGAAGTTAGAGCCACTAGTTTCTTAAGCTGGGGGCTAAGTACCAACCATGCGTTGGGAAGTCGCAAGCATAGTTTTCTATGGTTCAATCTTGTGTAAAAATGAAACCACCTACCTCAAGCATAGTTTCCTTTGTTTCAATCTTGTGTAAAAATGAAACCAGGTCCAAGCATAGTTTAGTTTAGTTTTTAAGCTTGTGTAAAAATTAAAATCTATCCCAAGCATAGTTTTGTTTTGTTTTTAAAGCTTGCGTAAAAATGAAAACAATCCCGAGCTTAGTCTTTGTTTTTTCTCGTGTTCGTAAATCAATGAGAATGTAACCAAGTATACTTTTATCACTTTTTCGGACTCGTAAAGGTTATACGAAAAAGGAACCCCCCTGGAGTCCTCTTTAAGCTCTTTTTAGACTCTCTAAACATGAAAAGATTTCCGAGCGATCTTGTTCTTTTCACGCTCGTTAAAGTATTTGAAGAAAACGTTTGTTGAGCGATAATTTATCTCTTTTTCGGTCTCATCAGACTATTTTACGAAAACAGAACTGAGAGAGTTCTCTTTTGAGTGTTTTTCAGACTCTATAATCATGAAAAACCTTTGAGTTTTCTTTCTTTGGACTCATAAAACAAACATTGAAAGGCCCATATGGGACTTGAGTTTTCTTTAAGTGTTTTTCACACTCTCTAAACATAAAAAACCCATGAGTTTTCTTTCTTCGGACTCATTAAATAAACATCGAAAGACCCGCAATGGGACCGAACCACTCCTTCCTAGGGTTCGTTAAACATACTCCGAG
>SNQJ01S0164560.1:21109-32194 GCA_010110895.2 Picea sitchensis | reverse complement strand
AGTTGTACTCTATTCAGTTGTTGCTGATAAACCCCAAGGATTGTAGTCCGTAATAAAAATAAAATTGTACATACATCTTGTGTTCTTTGTGTTCATTGTGGTGATGACTTGTTGATGATATATTGCTAATATATGTTGCTGATATGTGCTCACATCTAACTGGTTATAAATGACAACAATGGGCAATGAATAAAGGTTGAATGCTAATTGATGAGTTTTTGTGCAAGAGGGAAGTTTTGGGAAAAATAGCCCCACACTCATTCACTCCCCCTCTAAGTGCGGTAGGTGTGTCCAATAGATATTTCTTCCCCAAAATCATTAAGAGGTATTTTCTCTATAAATATCTTAGAGATCCCTTTCTTACTGGATATGATGAGAGATCCTCTTGTTATAACCTTAAATTGCACCACACATGCTTACCTGGCATTAGGCCATCTCATATCCCTTCTTTGCCAAAGCACTACTGAACAACTCTTTGAAAATCATCTTTTGTAAAGGCCCACGTGCCCTAATCCATTACTGCATGCATGTACACGCTAGATGACCCAAAATAGCCAGCGTGGACCGACAAAAGCACGAAAAAAGGAAATTTGCAGATGGATTACAAAAGATATGGGTGAGTTAACTGAAACTCTTGGCCATGCATGGTCAAAGGTTCATCCAAATACCTAGCTCCTTCTAGCCTATAAAAGAAGGGGTAGGGGTCCCATTTGGAGAGAGAAAAAATAAAGCAAAGAAAATTTGCCCATTTGCGTATTCCCATTGTCCCAATCCTTTAGCCTTTCCTTGTGCCAAAGGAGAAACAAAGCAAAGCAGTTGGAGGACAGTCGAAGAGGAGCCTAGGATCAGGTTCGCGGAGTAGTGGCTAGTCTAAACTTTTGTAAGTTGACTCATTCAAATTAATAAATATAATGCTTTTCCCGTCCCAATTCATGAACTTTTTATAGTTTGATTAGTATATGTTTGGATTTCTAACCTGTTAGGATATAAGTAGGATGCATGCGTAGTTGTTGCTTGTCTTGTATGTAGGTCAGCTTTGGAAGGAGTATTGTGAACAAGTAATCAAGTACAATGGAGGATCGACATCAAACACCGAGAACGAGGTAGTTTGATCTTTCCATGCATTTACTAAGAAAAGGGGATTTAAATCTAGGGATGAAGGTATAAAGTAGTTTCTCTTCGATCATATCTGCATGCAAAGTCTGGAATCTATTTGCTAGTCTGTAAGGAGATTTCCCTCACAACACCTCTCCATGGTGGTTAAGCCTCCAAATCCTATATAATGAGGGATTTCCATGGAGATGAGGGGAGAGAGAAATTTAGAGATACCAAACTTATGATATCATGAGAAGTAGAGGAGAATACTCAGTGAAAAGTATTTTCATTTTGATTGTGGATCATTCGAGCAAGGGGTTGGACAAGGAGAGCTTGGTGAGGCTGCTACATCTTCATATACACTTTGTAAGCACCTTATTTTGTTCTCATTAATACATGTGCTTGGCCTGTTTCCTTCAAGATTGTGTACATTTTCATGAACTTGTCTCTTGGATAAATCTAGCTTTAAAATAATCATGGTAGAATAGGAAGTATGTTTTGTCTTTGTTGTTTATTGGATTGCACGACTCATTAAGGGACTTGGAGATCAAGCTCAACTTGGACTAAGCAAGGAAAAAATTCATAAAAAGGTACTCATACTTTCTTCCCCTTCTCTATTGACTATCTTAGCTATGTTTAAAGGAAAGTGAGTGTTCAAAGTTAGCACTTTTCTGTCTTGGTCATAGGGGTCTAAGATCCAAGAAGGAATTCACCTGTCCGCGGGGGAATTTTCCTACAACAGAAATTAAACTATGCTTGTAAAGTCCCAACATATTTTACAAAGGTAGCGATACCCATGGATGGCTGGTACTCTATCCCCATATTGAAAAGCTATTGGCTTAAATCCAGAATGATAATCAAATGCTAGAGACATGCCCCCCCAGGATTCAATTCATTCACCGACTTTGAGTTTGTCACCAATTGTTGTACTATATGGAGAAAAAGGATAAGGGTGGATGAAAGGAAGGTTCAAATATGAGACCTAACGAAAGACTCGAATTGTTAGGAGAGGTGATTGTTTCATTTTTTAACGCACTTTCCACAAAGAATAAAAACTATGCTCAAGGTTCTAGGTTCAATCCCCATATTTCTATTTCATTTTTTAACAAGCTTGCTACAGAGAGGAAAACTAGGATTGAAGATTTTGTTTCATTTTTTAACGAGCTTTCCACAGAGAATCAAAACTATGCTCATAGCTTCTATTTCATTTTTTAACGATCTTTCCACAGAGAGGAAAACTATGCTCATAGCTTCTGTTTCATTTTTTAACGAGCTTTCCACAGAGAGGAAAACTATGCTCATAACCTCTCCCTTTGATCATGTCTTCCAAGAGGATAATGCTCTGTAAGGAAAACATGTCAAGGGACACAACGTGTTCATGGTTTCCAAGAGATCTTCACTAGATGGAAGAGAAGCACTCTGGAAGGAATACACGTCGACGACATCGATAAGGGTAGGGAGATCTGGCTCTAATAGCCCTATCGAAGAGATAACCATGTCAAATACTAGATATAAGTCACAAAAGGTTGATATTATAGTTAGAGGCTCATCTTCATCAGTAGCTGAAGGCATGGGAGATAACACCACATAATTGACCTGTGGCGGGGGCGATACCCTCTGCATATAAGAACGGTTTAGGGAGGTCATTAGGTTGGTAATCAATTTAGGACCAATGCATGAAAGTTTATCAATAGCCACAATTATTCCATCGTGAGGGAAAGATATCACACAAAAAAAAGTGGACACAATAGCTTTCATGACATAGACATAATCTAACCGAAGGAGTAAATCAAAATCCAAGGGGTTCTAAACTACCATAACATCAATGAAGACAGTTTTCCCTCCCAAATTTATGGGAAATTGGGGAAGGATGCCTAAAGGGTGACTGGTTCTTCTATTAAAAGATAACATATTCTGTGTAACTGGTACAAGCTAAGGATAACCGAAATCATTCCAAGCAATAGAGGATAAAATAATAATAGATGCACCTTCATCTATCAGTGTCTAAGGAATGACTCGACCACAAACCTGTATTGTAATATTGAAAGGAATGTGAGAGGGAAGATGAAGTCCAGTTAGTGCACCCCAATAAAAAAGGATCGCCTCATTACTTGGAGGGGGTTTCACGAGAGAAGGAGGAATTCCCCCCAGCATGGTAGATTATGTATCAATGAGAAAAACATGGGAAGTAGCGGGTTTACTCTCTAGAGGGAGAGTAGGATCAAATGATGATGGGATCAGATTGACCACTTGCATTTTATCCTCCAAGGGGAGAAATAGGTTGAAGGATGTCGATGGAGGAACCGAATCGACCACTTTGACACTCTTTAGAGGATAAGTGGGATTGACCGATGACATAAATGGAGCAACCACTTTGGGTTCACCCTTTAGATGAAGAGTGGGGCTAACCGATGACAAAAATAGATCATCTAATTTTGATAGTGGTTCAACCGAGGATGAAACCAGATTGACCACTTGATCAACTAGACTAACCAGGGATGGAATCGGATTGACCAGTCCATCAACTAACGATGGTTTTGGAGAAATCTTATGATAACCAGTTAGAAGTTGAAGCTTTTCCAAAAGAGAAGAACCCCGTCCATATGAGGACAAAGGTGAGAGTAATGATCACCTTCTCATAACATGCAAGGAAACTTGACAGTTCTCTTCATCTTACCAACCTTAATGTCACTAGTTTACGGGGCATCACCAGCATGTCTAGCAAGGGCCGATGAAGTGCTAAACTAAAATTTATTAGAGATTTTTATATTTTCTGGTAGAAAACCTACATTATCTTAGGGTGTAGGGCTTTGGAATAGGTGTGAAAGGTAACTTTCCAAAGTTGGAAAAAAACATAGAATCTTGAGTTAGGGAGTGGTGAAATATATTTACTAGATTTTTTCCTCGGAATCCATTCTAACACAAGGGTCAATCGTGAGGTCGCATTAGGGACGAAAAAGTTACTCACCTTGCTTTGTTGGTCTTAGTGTAGATATTGTGCGTATTATTGGGGGTCACTTGAGGGTATAACCACGATTATGTGTGGGATCCTTTCGAGTTGATTTCAGGATAGATTCCCTTCCTTTGTGCATGGAATATACTGTCGATTGTTTCCCTAGGCATCATTGTCGTAATTGGTAGCCTTAGTAGCCTATCTATTTAGGGTATTTACACAAGGTGAATGTGGAGGGGAAAGTATTCACAGTACCTGGAATCAACATTGGCCAAAATCACTCGGGCTCCTTGGAGGGTATACCCATGATTATGTGTGGGAGCTTTCACTAGGGTGTAAGTCTATTAAGAAGGTCATCAATGTCACTTTTCCACCCGCTCTATCTCATCCCCTTCTTATATTGTTCTCGCGACGTTGGATTTCATCACCAACTAGTGCATTCATTGTGAGAAGGTTTTGTTTGTTTGATTACTTCCTAGATTTTTAGTGTGTGTTGTTTATTTTTCCCTAGCATACTCTAGGTTTCATCTTTGTTTACTGGCGTCAATTCCCGGAACTAAAAATGGAGAAACCCCTACTTCAAGGGAACATTTTTTTTTTCTTTCTTACGAAAACATTGGTCCTCCTTACATCGCTACTTTGAGCCTTCCAGGTCTCATAATTGGGTTTTCGGTATGGTGTTTTTCCACTCTGGTAATCTTAAATGCAACATGTGCTTCAAATGTAAGCACACCACCCACACATCAACCTCAAGTCGACCTTTCTCCTTCTTCACCTAGTGAAATCTCTAAAGCGAGTAGCCAGGTTGATAAGAAGAAGAAGAAATAGAAAGAAAAGAAGAATAAGAGCCAAAAAGGGACCAAGACTCCAACTACATCAGATGTTGGATCCAAGAAACCAACTACTCTTAATCATGCTAGGAGTTTTAGTGAGGTCTATAAGATTACCATGAAGAATATGAAACCCAAATTCCCTTGCAGTCTTTGTAAGGGTGACCACTTTCTAAGGGATTTCCCTGGTCTTCCCAAGGTATTAGGAATGTGGTCCTCCATGTCATCGGCCCTTGCTAGACATGTTGGTGATGCCCCATCAACTAGTAACGTTAAGGTTGTTAAGACGAAGAGAATTTTCAAGTTTCCTTGCATGTTATGCAGAGGTGTTCATTACTCTCACCTTTGTCCTCGTATGGAAGAGGCTTCTTCTCTTTTAGAAAAGCTTCAACTTCCAACTGGTTATCATAATATTTCTCCCAACCCATTGTTAGTTGATGGAATGGTCAATATGGTTCCATCCCCAGTCAGTCTAGTTGATCAGGTGGTCAATATGGTTTCATCCTCGATTGAACCACTACCCGAAGTAGTTGATCCATTTCTGTCATCGTTCAACCCCACTCTTCATCTAAAGAGTGAACCCAAAGTGGTTTCTCCAGTTATGTCAATGATCAATCCTACTCCTCCTCTAAAGAGTGTCAAAGTGGTCGATCCAGTTCCTCCATCGACATTTGTTGACCCCATTCTCCCCTTGGAGGATAAAACCCAAGTGGTTGATCTGATCCCATCATCAGTCGATCCTACTCTCCCTCTAGAGATTAAAACTGATACTGCCCACATTTTTCTCGTTGATACAGAATCTACCATGTTGGGGGGGATTCCTCCTTCTCCCGCGAAACCCCCTCCAAGTAATGAGGCCATCCTTTTTGATTGGGGTGCAATAACTAGACCTCATCTTCCCTATCACATTTCTTTCAAGATTATAGTACAGGTTTGTGTTCGGGTCATTCCTCAGACACCGATAGATTAGGGTGCGTCTGTTAGTATTTTATCCTATATTACTTGGAAAACTTTTGATTATCCTCCGCTTATACCATTTACATAGAATCTATTAGATTTTAACAAAATAACCAGTCACCCTTTAGGAGTCCTTCCTCAGTTTCCCATAACTTTGGGAAAACTATCTTCATTAATTTTATGGTATTCCAGGACCCCTTGGATTTCAATTTACTCCTTGGGCAATATTATGTCTATGCCATGAAAGCAATTGTGTCCACTTTTTTTCGTGTGATATATTTCCCTCGCGATGGAAGAATTGTGGCTATTGATCAACTTTCATGCATTGTTCTTGACTTGATTACCAACCCAATGACCTCCCTAAACGATTATTATATGAAAACGGTATCGCCCCCACCACAGGTCAATTATGTGGCATTATCTCCCATGCCTTCAGCTATTGATGAAGATGAGTCGCTCACTGTAAGCTCAGCCTTTTGTGACTTAGATCCAGTAGTTGACATGGTGATCTCTTCGATAGGGCTATTAGAGTTAGATCTCCCTGCCCTTATCGAGGTCGTCAATATGTATTCCTTCTAGAGTGCTTCTCTTCCATCTAGTGAAGATCTCTTGGAATCCATGACCAAGTTTTGTCCCTTGACATGGTTTCCTTCCAAATAATTATTCTCTTGGAAGCCATAATCAAAGGAAGAGGTTACGAGCATAGTTTTCCTCTCTTTGGCAAGCTCGTTAAAAAATGAAATAGAAACTACGAGAATAATTTTCCTCTCTGTGGTAAGATCGTTAAAAACTGAAACAGAAGCTATGAGTATAGTTTCGCTTCTCTATGGAAAGCTCGTTAAAAAATGAAACAGAAGCTATGAGCATAGTTTTCCTCTCTGTAGCAAGCTCATTAAAAAATGAAATAGAAATATGGGGATTGAACCTGGAACCTTGAGAATAGTTTTGCTTCTCTGTGGAAAGCTCGTTAAAAAATGAAACAGTCACCTCTCCTAACAAGTCCAGTCTTTCGTTAGGTCTCGTATTTGAACCTTCCTTTCATCCACCCTTATCCTTTTTCTCCATATATTACAACAATTGGTGACAACCTCAAAGTCGGTGAATGAATTGAAGCTTGGGGGTGCATGTCTCCAGCCTTTGATTATCATTCTAGAGCTAAGCTGCTAGCTTTTCAAGCTGGGGGTAGAGTACCAACCATCCATGGGTATCCATACCTTTGGAAATTATGTTGGGAATTTACAGGCATAGTTAATTTTGTTTCAAGCTTGTGTAAAAATGAAACCAATGAAGAGCATGATCTTAGTTCTTTCTCATGCTCGACAAAAACATGAGAATGTAACTAAGTGGACTTTTATCTATTTTTCAAACTCGTAAGGATATACGAAAAAGGAACCCCTGGGAGTATCCTTTAAGATCTTTTTAGACTCTCTAAACATGAAAATATTGCCTAGTGATCTTGCTTCCATTCACACTCGTTTAAAAGGTTTTGAAAGGGTGTCTCCCGAGTAGCAGTTTATCTTTTTTTCGGACTTCGAAGACTAATATTATGAAAAAGGACAACCCTTGAGTCATCTTTAAGTTATTTTCGGACTGTCTAAACATGAAAAATCACCACGTTTTCCTTCTCTGGACTCGTTAAAAATTACACATTGAAGGGCCCATATGGGACCAAAGCCTTACTTCTTTTGGTTTGTTAAAACAAAAGTAGAGGAAATTACCGAAGGTAAGTTATATCTAGCATGGGTTATCATCCTCGAGCTCGTAAAAATAAAAAGAGGTACTCATCTATCTAGATGGGGGAAACAATTGAAGGAAGCAAGCCAAGCAGTTTTTGGAAACATCACAGGTCACACTTACATTCTCCCTTGAACATGGCACATTGTCTTTACATTTTAATCTGTTGAAACTTTGCACTCAACCAATCCTCTGAGTTCCTTTACTCCTTTGGGTCACTCGACGAAAGTCACAGTGTCCATTGCATCATGTTTTGGTCCATGTCATGTTTCTTCTGTTGTGTCTCAGTGTTCAAGGGAAGTATCCGCCTCGAGATTCAACCATCACAAATTTCTAGTTTCAATACTCGTGTCAGTCTATACTTATTTGATTCACCATCTTACATATCTATGTCAGTTTCATGTTGTGATGGGGGATACATCAAGGCCCTCCTTTGACGAGTATTTTCCTGTCGACTTCAACACATCATCCAGGACTTAGACTTAGAAAGAAGTTAGTACCTTGGGACCTACATGCCTCAATGGCAGGCCTCCTCACTTTCGAAAATGGTTTTACATCATTGACCTCTGATCGGATGATTTCATGAATGTTCAACTTCAACACATTTATTCACATTCATTGGATTGTACTAAGGTACCTTGGGATTCATTGACATCACTGGTGAGTTCCCTTGCACTTGTTAAAGATTTATCTCAATGACCGGTAATAAAGTGTTTTCTACCATGTTAGACATCAAAACATCTATTCACATGGCTAGATTCGTACCACGTCAGGATTGGGAAGAAGAACCTGGGTTGAGTGTTTGCTCTGAAATGTACTTTACCCAGGATGCAAAAGGAGATCATTTGAGTACATTGATATATATACTGTCACATAGATCCACTTTGTATTGGTCCGTGGATATGTTTTCTCATATCGTAGATCCACTATGTAATTCTCATGGCTATGATCAGTTCATGTCATGGAAGTATAGATCCACATTGTATCTTTGGTGGATATACTCTTCAGTCAATATGATTATGGATCCACAGTGTATTTGATGGTGGCCATACCTTGAAAGTCTTTTATCACTCAAGATTAGGTATGCCTGCCTTGGGTTTGAAACATGTCATAACATTTGTTCAATGGTTGTTTGCAACTTCTACTAGTTTCTCTGAATCAACACCCTTTCATTAAATATTTGTAAAGTGTTTCAGCCATCATTCTCTCTTCTAACCTCACACTTTAGGGGGCATTCTGTTACAGATGAAATTTTCACACCTAGGTACCTCTCCCTAAGTGTTGTAAGTGTCATATAAGTGTCTCATACACCTTGACACCATGGAATAACCTATGTCGCAATCCCCAGTCAATGTGGAGGAGGGATATATTACATGAAGGCCAAAATACCAAGTGCACATGAATTATTATTAATATTCATGAAAAAGAATTCAATTAAGTGTGAGGATCCACCTCACATGTGGTTTCCTATTTTTTACGGAAGGTGGAGGATCTCATGGATGGTTGAAATAATTTCTCCTTAAAATCCTTGAGAGATATTTCCTCCCCAAAATACTTAAGAGATATTTTCTCCCTAAATATCTTAGAGATCCCTTTCTTAGTGGATTTGATGAGAGATCCTCTCCATGGTGGTTAAGCCTCCAAATCCTATATAATGAAGGCTTTCCATGGAGATGAGGGGAGAGAGGAGGAATTCCCCCCAACATGGTAGATTCTGTATCAACGAGAAAAACATGGGTAGTATCGGGTTTACTCTCTAGAGGGAGAGTAGGATTGACCAATGATGGGATCAGATCAACCACTTGGGTTTTATCCTCCAAGGGGAGAACGAGGTCGACGGATGTCGATGGAGGAACCGAATCGACAAATTTGACACTCTTCAGAGGAGGAGTGGGATTGACCAATGACATAAATGAAGAAACCACTTTGGTTTCACTCTTTAGATGAAGTGTGTGGTTGACCGATGACAGAACTGGATTAGCTACTTTGGGTAGTGGTTCAACCAATGATGAAACCAAATTGACCACTTGATCAACCAGAATGACCGGGGAAAGAACCCGATTGGCCAGTCCATCAACTAACGATGGGTTGGGAGAAATCTTACGATAACTAGTTGGAAGTTGAAGATTTTCCAAAAGAGAATAAGCCTCATCTATAAAAGGACAAAGGTGAGAGTAATGATCACCTTCGCATAGCATGCAAGGAAAATTGACAGTTCTCTTCTTATTACCAACCTTAACAACAGTAGTTGATGATGTATCACCAACATGTCTAGCAAGGGCTGATGACATGGAGGACCACATTTCTAAGACCTTGGGAAGACTAGGGAAATCCCTCAGAAAGTGGTCACCCTTACAAAGCCTGCAAGGGAATTTGGGTTTCAGATTCTTCGTGTTAGTCTTATCGACCTCGCCAAAACTCCTAGTACGATTAACATTAGCTGGTTACTTGGATCCAACATCTGATGTAGTTGGAGGATTTGTCCCTTTATGGTTCTTCTTCTTCGTCTCTTTTCATTTCTTCTTCTTCTTATCAACCTGGTTACTCACTTTAGATCTGTCACTGGGCGAAGAAGGAGAAAGGGAAGGAGACCTGAGAGGTGAAGAAGGAGAAAGGTAGACCTAAGGTTGATGTGTGGGTGGTGTGATTACATATTAAGAACTTGTTACATTCATGATTACCGAAGTAGAAAACAACCATACCAACAACCCAATTGTGAGACCTAGAAGGCTCAAAGTAGAGATGTAAGGAGGAACAATGTTTCTGTAAGAAGGAAAAACAAAAGGTTTCCCCAAAGTAGTGGTTGCTCCATTGGTAGTTATGGGAATTGACGCCATCAAACAAAGATCCAACCTAGATACTCCTAGGGAAAAATAAACAACACACGCTAAAAATTTAGGAAGCAAGAAAACAAAACAAAAACTTCTCACAATGAATGCACTAGTTGGTGATGAAATCCAATGTCGCGAGAATAATATAAGAAGGGGTTGAGATAAAGTGGGTGGAAACTTTATGTTGACAACCTGCTTAACAGAATTACACCCTAGTGTAAGCTCCCACACATAATCGTGGGTATACCCTCCAAGGAGCCTGAGTGAGTTTGGCCAACGTCGATTCCAGGTACCGTGAAGACTTGCCCCTCCATAGTCACCTTGTGTAAAGACCCTGTTATCAGACTAATTAGTAGGTGCAGACACTAATAGATCTCCCTAGATCCACCTGGATCTAGAACAAAACAGGACAGGACAAGACTCTTTCCCTAAGTTTTGACCATTGAATTAGCTAGTAGGGAGGAAGAAGAAACATACCTTTGTATTGCTTCCTAGGGTCTCTGCTGCTCCCGCTTCACTCTGGTGCTCTCGTGAGTTCAAGGCCAAGACAACACAAACCAACCAAAGTGAAGATAGAAAAATATATTCAACTGTCAACTTATGTGTATGATCAAGGAATTACACAATAAAGTGAGAATGACTTTATGGGAAAGGGACATGCCACTGTATCATATTAATTGAAAGT
>SNQJ01S0164560.1:0-17932 GCA_010110895.2 Picea sitchensis | reverse complement strand
TATGTTGATATTCAATATAATCAAAATAATGTTCCAAGAGGCGAATTCACAAATACACTCGTAACAAAGTAGGACTTTGAATAGTATAGACATTACTTAACTGTAGTACTACAAGATGCGAATCGAGTCACACAACCAAATGACAGATTCCAAGTGAGATAACATCAATCAACAATTCAATAACGGTGCTATACTTTGCAATGTTGTTGGTCACACGACCGAGACACACACCCCGTAAGGAGACAAGTTCGTTTGTAGGGGCGTAAATTTCCCATGCAGCGGAAGAAAGGTTCTGAGTACTATGGCTAGCGCCATCAGTGAAGCCAATATAGGGTAGTGAAGACTCCGACATCTGGAAATCAAACACAATGTCACATAAGGGAAGAGACCAGATAACGACAAAAGCAAGCTATAGTAACACACAAGAAGTATGATACAATAAAAATACAAGTACTCGTGCACAGATGATTTTATGCATAATACTTCTTCAAGTACAACCCATTCCTGGTTTCACTCAAAGGGATACCATCATAATCTACTAACTCATAAGCTCCTTTTTCCAAAACTCGTCGAACGATATAAGGACCTCGCCACATGGCTTCAAATTTTCCAGCTCCTAGCATATCTCGATAAAGTTTGCTTTCCTCTGCAAACTTTGTAACTGGCGAAGAGTAGAAGGAGGAGGGAGATTAAGGATTGCCTCAACCTTTAAAGGATCCACCGAGATCCCTTGATGTGAAATGATAAAACCTAGAAGTCAACCTAATTCCATGCAGAAAACACACTTATGAGGATTCAAACGTATACGGTAGAACCGACAGGGAACGAAAATGGCTCGGAGATGGGTTGGGTGATCGACTCAACGCATTGAGTGAGCAGGTAAATCATCCAGATAGGGTTGGACAATGTGCTTGATATCATGGAAAGCATAAGACATAGTGCATTGAAAAGTTGTGCCAACGTTCTTGACACCGAAAGGGAGTTTTCGATAGGCAAAAGTACCCCAAGGGAAAATAAAAGCAGTCTTATGTTGATCCTTGGGAACAATGTTGATTTGATTATACCTGGAGAAACCTTCCATCAGGGAGAATATTTCACTTTCGGTGCAATCTTCGACAATCTGATCGACGAAAGGGGTAGGAAAGTTATCTTTGGGACAAGCTTTGTTGATATCCCTATAATCAACGCATACATGAATTGTGCCTTGTTTCTTGTTGATCGGGACAATATTGGAAACCCATTCTGTGAGAGCCACCGGATAAATAAAGCTGGCTTTAAGAAGTTTCTCGACTTCGAGTTTGATAGCAGCCGCTTTACGTGGGTGAACTGGATGAAGGCATTGTCGGACGGGTTTAGCGTTGGGGTATGTCTTGATCTCATGTATCACAATCTCAAGGTCGATACCCAGCATTTCTTCGTAGCTCCAGGTGAAGATGTCACGAAACTCTTTGAAAAGGGATGTATAGGTGACGATTTCGTCAGAAGAACACGAAGCTCTGATATGGACATTTTTGACAATCCCTGGTTTGACAGATATGTCAAGGGGAATAATGGGCGAGATATTGCTTAAGTTCCCTTCAGAAAACACATCGTTTGCAAACTCGGGAACAGTGGAAATGATGACAAAGGTCGACAGGGTTGAGAACCGTTGGTAGTTCTCAAGGGTATGTTGCTCCAGAAAGAGGATGGAATGATGATGTCCATCATCCCAAGGGGTGTCTTCCATGACAGACATGATCATTTCATCGGTGGGAAAAATGACACGAAAAGGAATGGGAGAAAACTCACCAAGAGAGGGGGTAGAAGGAGTTGCCGATTGAATGGCCTGATAGGCGGATTCAACTGGACTTAACAGCATTTCATCGCCCTAATGAAGATGATCTCCAGGGTCAGGTACTATCCAGGGGTCGTGAGACGTAGTAAGTTCATGAATTGAGGTGGAGATCATGTTGATTGAAGCAACAGACGAGCGTGGAACATCGGGCGGTGGAATGGGGAAAGTACCCATTAACGAAGAGTATTTTAAAAGGCCTACACTGACGTTCTCATAACTCGGTGGGGTTTTAGCGATGAGTGGTACGTTTCCAGTACAGGTATCGGAATTAAAGAAGGCTAGTTGGTCGATGGTGAAGACCTTTCCTTGATGTGGGAAACGTACCACATGGAAAAGGGTCAACACAACTGCGTGCATGGAATTGATCCAGCTGCGGCCAAGCAGAAGATTGTAATCAAGGGGAGCGTCAAAGACTTCCACTTCGACTTGGACTGTTTTGCCTTCTAACGTGATGGGAAATGAAGGAAGAACACCATAGGGCTTAAAACCGGAGCCATTGAAGGCTTTAAGAGTGTTCTGGGATTCATTCAAAGAAGGAGAGCCAATGGCTTTCCAACAAGCAAGAGACATGACACATGTCAAGGCACCCTCATCGATAACGGTTCGGAAAATGTTTTTGTCAGAGACAATCACTTGGATCTGGAACATGGGTTGAGGGGGTAACCTTGGAATGTGATATTCCAAGTCAAAAATTATTAAATTCGTATCCGTTGGGTTGATTCCACCAATAGATTTCAACAGTGCCTTCCGTTGTGTGGGACAACTTTGAAGGAATTCAAGGGCTGACATCACAGAAGGCGCTTGGGTTATATCTTCAACAATACTGTAGTTCTGGGCTGCATGAGCATGAGGATTGAAAGCTGATTTTCGAACGACGGCCTTTGGGTGGGGGTCGAAGAACTGTGTCGAGGCTTGGTCGTTAGAAATGAAGAGGACCGTTGGTAGGTGGAGTCGTGGGAGAGGGTTGTACCAAGGAAGGAGGTATATCATCAAACTTCTCTTTAGAGGGAGAATAATCTTTGCCTCGAGTAGTGAGTGCAACATCGCTATGCTTTGAATTGCCAGTACACATCAAAACATAGGATGTAGTAGAAGATGAGGGTTGCTCATGAATGATCAACTGAGCCTATTGTTGAGACGGGAAGGGTTGGGACAAAACAGCCGAAGCAGGTGGTTTTGGAGCTCCTTGAAGGAACTTAGTGACCTCAACGCGTCATCGACAATCCTTCATGTAGTGATCATCGCCACAGATAAGACAAGGGTATCTAGGTTTGCACTTATCCCGATCGTCAATAGGTGTAGTTTTGGTTCGCTCTGCTTGATAAGTATTTTTGTCCTCCTTATTCTTACCCCTTCCCTTTTTGGATTTGTTTTTATTGGCTGGGGTAGATTGAACTGCATTTACCTCATAAGTCTTACCGGTGGGAGGGGCAGGAGACGGAGCATTTTGGACATTATAAGAAGTAGGTTTGGGGTTTGTGCTTGAGGTGGAATGTGGTTGGGATTGGAAAGTGCCAATCACACCATCGGCTGCATGCAAAGCAGCTGGAGTAGTTGAAGTGGCAGAAGTGGAAGGATGAGGTAAGTCAGGTAGTAAGTTGTAAAGGGTACCCATTTGTGAGTAAACGAGGTCCAGATATTGAGCACGACTTATGGCTTGTTCTTCCGTGACTACTCCACCCATGGCGATGTCACGACTGATGTCATTCACAAATGATTTTGTGAACCATTCTACCAGTAACTGATCGGGGAGTTCGAGTTTGATGAGACATCGTCTCCATCGCCACTCATGAATGTGATCGGATATATGAGTGGCTTTGTTTTGTTTGAAAGAAGTCAAAATCTCGGTCCCCATGTCATAACGAATCGATAACTGGTAGTGTGTGAGGAAATCCATAGCTAGGGTGTTGAAGTCAGAGAAGAAACCTCGTGGCAATTCTGTATACCACTTCGCAGCAGAACCTGTGAGAGTTCGTTGAAAAAGACGTAAATGAATAGAGTCATCCATAAAGGAGTTGGATGAACACCATAGGTGAAACATCATAATGTGATTATTTGGGTCCTCTCCCACTTTGTCGTCGAATTTAGGAATGTCCAATGGTAGCTTGGCTGGTATAGAAAGCCATTGGGGAGAGTGACGAATTGGATCATTTAAAATCCTTGACAAATCTGGAAGATCCAAAGTGGCTATGAAGGGTAACTGTCGATTCACCTGCGGGTACTGGTGGCTTTGGGGAGGAAGCCCCGTTGGCAAACCAGTAGGACCATAAGAAGTCTACATATAATGTGAAGACCCAAGCAGATTCGGTGGTGGTTGGAGAGGATAGTAGCTCATAGGATTGTACCCTGGAATAGGGAATTGAGTTTGAGCATTGGCCCCCCAAATGGGGTTGAACATACCTAGATATGGTTGGCCCATACTAGGGGATATCACAGACGCAGTCAAAAATTACTTCCCCCCAGTCGATGGAGGAGGATGTTGTATCAACTGATTCCAATACTGGGCCAAGGATAGAGGTATATTTTGTCCATAAGGTAGGGTCGGTCCTCCCATCAAAGGTGGTGTTCCAATTGAGGACAGTGTTCCAATTGGAATTTGCCCACTGTGAGGGGGTTGAGTCATACCACCTTGGTGAAATTGTCCACCGACGGGAATCTGGTAAGTTGGTGTGAATGACGGAATAGTGCCACTAGGATTAAGACTGCCAGTGGAGGATGAGAGAGGTCCTCCAAAAGGAAATTGAGGGAGTGTTGGAATAAAACCGGGAAGAGAGTGCCCAGAAGAAGAAGGACCACCAGGAGAGCTGGATGGGGTTTGCGTGGGAGTGGGAATGGAAGCATTCAACGAACGGTATCCAGGTGGTAGTGTCAGAGTGACATTGGGCATATGCGGTGTTCTGATGGGAGAGAGTCTAACTGCAGTAAATCTGGTTGGAACACTCATAGTATCTGTGTGATGGGCCATTTCGATAGGGACGGTAAAGTGATAGGCAGTATAGTAAATGGTACTGTCTCTGGACTAGAGATTTTGGAAATCATAGGTGGGTTGATTTTGGAAATCACAGGTGAGCCTGGACCAAAAAGGTCCCATCGAAAAATGCCCGTAGACCAAAAAAGATCTTGGCCTACAATGCTTGGAAAGGGTCCAACTGGTGATCCAGAAGATGTAACAACTAAGTCTCCGGAAGAATTTAGTCACATAAAAGTTGACTCAGAATCAGGGTGAAGTCGAAAGTCCTCTCGAGTATTTGTAATTCGAAAATGTTCTAGAGAGTCAGTTCATTCCACTTGGGGCGTGGTGACGACTGGGACTTCACTTTGCTGAGGAGATCCCTCAGGTGAACTTGTAGGCAAGGGATGAGAACCTTCCATATGCTCTAGAGATAAACCCTGCATTCTACGTGAATGACATGGAGGAGCTATTGTAAATGAGTGACAAACTTCATGAAGAAAATCGTATGGTCAACTTTGGTAAAAAAACAACACGCGCTAGTAAACAAAATCTAGGAAGCAACACCAAGAAAACAAGACCTTCTAATTCTGAAGCCACTAGTTGGTGATGAAATCCAACGTCGCAACAATGAGATGAGAAGGGGTAGGGCTAGGGTGGAAAAGTTGCGCTGATGACCTACTTAACAGACTAACACCCTGGTGCATGATCCCACACATAATCGTGGGTATACCCTCCAAGGAGCTCGAGTGAGTTTGGTCAACGTCAATTCTAGGTATCGTGAAGACTTTCCCCTTCACAGTCACCTTGTGTAAGAACCTAGAAATATAGGCCACTAAGGTTACCACCAACAACAATAAAGCTTGGGGGGACAGTCGACGGTCTGATCCACACACAAGTGCAGGGTATCTAGCCCGAAATCAACTCAAAAGGATTCCAATCATCATTGTGGGTATACCTCCAAGTGATCCCCATAATACGTGCAATCTCTACACTGATATCAACAAAGCAGGGTGAGTAACTCTGTCAATATCAATGCGACCTCATGTTTGACCCTTGTGTGAGAAGGGCTTCCTAAGACAAGATGTTGCAAATGGAATTTAACACTCCTTAACACAAGATGCTATTCTGTATTTTGTGCTTTGGAGAGTGTATCTCTCTTCCTATTCCAAAGCACTAGCCTAGCTAAATTTTGGTGTAATAGAGCCCTAGAAAAGAGTTACTAGTTAAATTTTACAATTGCACAGTGTTATTAAGAGATGTTGTTACTCAAAGGAAACGAAGATGAAACTTATGTTGTATAAGACTCTAACCCAACGATGCATGGATGATAATGAAATATATCAATTTTCGTTCAATGAATCCTATGTACGGGAGGGAAAGAGAAGTTTTATGGATCAAACTTTGAACTACAAGACACAGTTTCCTTTAAAATGCAAATGCAACAAATCACGCATCAATAACAATTCTCTATTGTTTCTTTTTCAATAATTTCAACAATTGATTTTCAATACTTTCGAAAATGAAAATGATTTTGAAAGAAAAACATTGTTCACTTTTCAAAAAGGACCTACACCATGATGGTGAGAGTTCAGAAAACCAAAAACTAATGAACAAGCAATAGATAAAAACCCAAACCAATCTTTCAATGGAAACAAAAATAACAAGCAAACCAAACTAGTCTTTTCAATTGTGTAAGAAAAGTGAACTTTTGAAGAATAAGAAAATGATAAAGACAAAGAAGCTCAACTTTCAACTGATCGACGATCCTTAACCAAACAAGCACACTCAGATTCTAAAATCAGAGAGTATAGCTTTGCCAAGAAAAGTCAAGAAATGAAAGTCAAGAACAACTGACAGGAAGAGCCTTTGAAATCCTAAGATTGTTCATGCACAAAAACGAAGACAAGAAAAAATCAACCAATGGTCCAAAACACTCTTTTGAGGCACCTAAACTGATCTGGGCAGTTGAAGATGAAAAGACTCAAATCCAAAATTTTGAAAAAGAGGGTTCGTTGGCTAGTAGTATTACATAGTGTGAGAATGGGTCATTCTCGTAGGTGAGCTTTGAGCAGACTGTGAGAACCTCTCACTAAACCTAAATGCAGGGTGTGAACTCTATAGATTCCCGCAGGCTACTATGGAGTGCAGTTCGAGAATGTCTAAAACTAGTCAAATTTTTGGAACAAGACACAAAATTTGAAGAGGACTCTGGACCCAGAGGGTCTATCAGGGTATCCTGAAGACTCAGATATTGATATGAATGGATAAAGGTAAGGCAAGAGCTAATGGCCAAGGAAAAATACCAAAAACCACAAAGACAACGAGTTATATCCCTAGTGGGGTTGCCAATTTTGTTATTGGACTAATTGGTAGGTGCAGACACTAATAGATCTCCCTAGATCCACTTGGATCTAGAACAAAATAGGACAGGACAAGATTCTTTCCCTAAGTTTTGACCATTGAATTAGCTAGTAGGGAGGAACAAGTAACATACCTTTGTATCGCTTCCTAGGGTCTCTGTTGCTCCTGCTTCACTCCGGTGCTCTCATGAGGTCAAGACCAAGACAACACAAACCAACCAAAGTGAAGATAGCAAAATATATTCAACTGTCAATTTATGTGTATGATCAAGGAATTACACAATAAAGTAAGAATGACTTTATGGGAAAGGGACATGCCACTGTATCATATTAATTGAAAGTAGAAGATTACAACCTGATCGCCTTGATGTTGCAAGCTTCCTTTAGGTGACTCTTGGCTCCAACACACACACTTGATCGATCCTTGCATGAAGAAGATCAAATCCTCTTGATAGACTTGCTAGAGTCTCCAAGCTCCTGTTCAAGCTAAGTCCTTCACACAATTCTTTCACCAATTCTCCAATGAATCTTTCTTAAAGTTTTCCATGAGAATTTCATCAATATATAGGAGAGAATGAGATGGTTACTTGGATAAGAATGATCCCACAATATCAGGGAATCCAGTACAAGGATAACCATTCGAATGCCAACTCATTCTTCTAGAATATTCCTTTCTAGAACCATCAAGAATTCATCTTTTTCCAAGCTTTAGAGAAGTTTTGCACCCTATCTATGTAGCACAGTGTGAGAAGTTCACACCCTAGCTTAAGGCAGCCTACAAGAATGGGTCATTCTCACACCCTGGTATATTAGCAACCTGCGAACTCTCTTCAAAAGTATGTTTTCTAGGAAGAGATGAATGCCACTTTTCTCAGGAGAAAGTTCTTATGAGGAGCCTAAGTACACCATCATCAATACACCATCATGATGACCAAAATCATGGGTAACAGACCCTAAAGATATAGGCTACTAAGGTTACCAATTATGACAATGATGCCTGGGGAGACAGTCGACAGTCTGATCCACATGTAAAGGCAGGGTATCTAGCCCGAAATCAACTTGAGAGGCTCCCACACATAATCATGGGTATACCCTCAAGTGACCCCCAATAATACACACAATCTCTACACTAAGACAAACAAAGCAGGGTGAGTAACTCTATCGGCCCTAATGAGACCTCGTGATTGACCCTTTTGTTAGAAGGGCTTCCCAAGACAAAATGTAGTAAATGGATTTCACCGCTTCCTAACTCAATATTCTATGTTTGTTTACAGCTTTGGAAAATTATCTTTCACACCTATTCCAAAGCCCTACACCCTAATCTAATGTAGGTTTTCTACCAAAAAATATAAAAATGTCTAATACATTTTAGTTTAGCACTTGATTTTTTAAGGCTGTTGTTTACTCAAGAGGAAAATGGCGTGGACCAAATTATGTTTTGACCGACTCTAAACAATGAAAATAAATGAGAATGAAACTATTTAACTTCTTTGAAAGCTATCTTACAAGAAGGAGAGAACGTTTATCATTCCCAAATGCATAATGTCCCAAAATTTCATTGAACTCATCAATATCAATATCTTCAAGAAATGAGTCAAAGATATTGTACAACAATACATGATTCCTGCCCCCCTCGAGCCATGAGGAAGAGAACTCTCAAGTTTCCTTTCATGTTATGCGAAGGTGATCATTACTCTAACCATTTTCCTCATATGGATGAGGCTTCTTATATTTTTTAAAACATTCAACTTCCAACTAGTTATTGTAAGATTTCTCCCAACCCATTGTTACTTGATGGATTGGTCAATCTGGTTCCATCCCCATTCAGTTTGGTTGATCAAGTGGTCAATCTAGTTTCATCCTCGGTTGAACCACTAACCAACGTAGTTGATCCAGTTCTATCATCGGTCATCCTCACTCTTCATCTAAAGAGTGAACCCAAAGTGGTTTCTCCAGTTATGTCATCGGTCAATCCCACTCCTTTGAAGAGTGACAAAGTGGTCAAAATGGTTTCTCCATTAACATCTGTTGACACCATTCTCCCCTTGGAGGATAAAACCCAAGTGGTCAATATAATCCCATCATCATTCGATCCTACTCTCCCTCTAGAGAGTAAAACCGATACTGCCCATGTTTTTCTCGTTGATACAAAATCTATCGTGCTGGGGGGAATTCCTCCTTCTCTCGCGAAACCCCCTCCAAGTATTGAGGCCATCCTTTTTGATTGGGGTGCAATAAATGGACCTCATCTTCCCTCTCACATTCCTTTCAATATTACAATACAGGTTTCTAGTTGGGCCATTCCTCAGACACTGATATATGAAGGTGTGTCTATTAGTATTTTATCCTCTATTGCTTGGCAAGATTTCGGTTATCCTCAACTTGTACCAGTTACACAAAATCTGTTATCTTTTAACAAAAGAACCAGTCACCCTTTAGGCATCCTTCCTCAGTTTCCCATAACTTCGAGAGATAAAATTGTCTTCATTGATGTTATGGTAGTCCAGGACCCCTTGTATTTCAATTTACTCCTTGGGTAAGATTATTTCTATGCCATGAAAGCTATTGTGTCCACTTCTTTTCATGTGATATCTACGATGGAAGAATTGTGGCTATTGATCAAGTTTCATGCATTGTTCCTCACTTGATTACCAACCCAATGACCTCCCTAAACAGTTCTTATATGCAGACAGTATCACCCCTGCCACAGGTCAATTATTTGGCATTATCTCCCATGCCTTCAACTACTGATGAAGATGAGACTCTCACTGTAAGCTAAACCTTTTGTGACTTAGATGCGGTAGTTGACATGGTGATCTCTTTGATAGGGCTATTAGAGTCAGATCTCCCTGCCCATATCGAGGTCGTCGGCATGTATTCCTTCCAGAGTGCTTCTTTTCCATCTAGTGAAGATCTCTTAGAATCCATGATCGAGTTTTTTCCCTTGACATGGTTTCCTTCAAGAGCATTATCCTCTTGGAAGCCATGATCAAAGGAAGAGGTTGCGAGCATAGTTTTCCTCTTTGTGGCAAGCTTGTTAAAAAATGAAATAGAAGCTACAAGCATAGTTTTCCTCTTTGTGGCCAGATCGTTAAAAAATGAAACAGAAGCTACGAGCATAGTTTCTCTTCTTTGCTCGTTAAAAAATGAAACATAAGCTATGAGCATAGTTTTCCTCTCTGTAGCACGCTCGTTAAAAAAATGAAATAGAAATCCAGGGATTGAACCTGGAACCTTGAGCATAGTTTTGCTTCTCTGTGGAAAGCACGTTAAAAAATGAAACAATCACCTCTCCTAACAAGTTGAGTCTTTCGTTAGGTCTCGTATTTGAACCTTCCTTTCATCCACCCTTATCCTTTTTCTCCATCTAGTACATCAATTGGTGACAACGTCAAAGTCGGTGAATCAATTGAAGCTTGGGGGGGCATGTCTCTAGCCTTTGATTATCATTCTGGAGTTAAGCTGCTAGCTTTTCAAGCTAGGGGTAGAGTACGAACCATCCATGGGTATCCCTACCTTTGGAAATTACGTTGGGAATTTACAAGCATATTTTAATTTATGTTGTAGGAAAATTCCCCTGCAGACAGGTGAATTCCCTCTTGGATATTAGACCCCTATGTCCAAGACAGAAAAGTGCTACCTTTGATCACTGAATTTCCTTTAAACATAGCTAATCTAGTCAATAGAGAAGGGGAAGAAAGTATGAGTACCTTTTTATGAATTTTGTCCTCGCTCAGTCCAAGTTGAGTGTGATCTCCAAGTCCCTTAATGAGTCCTGCATTCCAATAAACATCAAAGTCAAAACATACTTCCTATTCTACCAACATTAGTTTAAAGCTATATTTATCCAAGAGACAAGTTCATGCAAATGTACACAATATTGAAGGAAACAGGCCAAGCACATGTATTAATCAGAAAAAAATAAGGTGCTTACAAAGTGTAGATACAAATGTAGTAGCCTCACCAAGCTCTCCTTGTCCAACCCCTTGCTCAAATGATCCACAATGAAAATGACAATACTTTTCACTGATTATTCTCCCCTACTTCTCATGAGATCATAAGTTTGGTATCTCTGAACTCCTCCCTCCCCTCATGTCCATGGAAATCCCTCATTATATAGGATTTGGAGGCTTAACCACCATGCAGAGGATCTCTCATAAGATCCACAAAGAAAGGTATCTCTAATATATTTAGGGAGAAAATATCTCTTAAGTATTTTGGGGAGGAAATATCTCTCAAGGATTTTAAGGGGGAAATATTTCAACCATCCATGAGATCCTCCACCTTCCCTAAAAGATAGGAAACCACATGTGAGGTGGATCCTCACACTTAATTAATTTATTTTTCATGAATATTAATAATAATTCATGTGCACTTGGTATTTTGGCCTTCATGCAATATATCCCTCCTCCACATTGACTGGGGATTGTGACATAGATTATTACATGGTGTCAAGGTGTATGAGACACTTATATGACACTTACGACACTTAGGGCGAGGTACCTAGGTGTGTAAATTTCATGTGTAACACCAAGAAAGCCCTAATAAGCCTAAACTTATATAAGGAAAGAGAAATACCTCTCTTTGTTAAAAAAAACACTTTCAAGACATAGAGATGTGGGTTGTTACATCAACAGCCTATGTATGTACGCAGGTTGTCTACTGTGCAGAGCACGTATGTACGCGGGCTGAGCCAAAGAAGAGCGCGTACACCTCTGAGACTTTTGAAAAAAAGAAAAATAATAGGAAGATTGATTGGGAAGGGAAAGATGGTAGGAACCTTGCAGGTGACCAGATACCCTTAAAAAGACTCAGTGAACTTGAATGAAACTCAAAAGGAAATCAAGATTCTAATTAAAAACCCAAAAACCTCCCTCTAAAAACCCTAGAGAGACTCCCCAATATAGATAGAGTTATGAACTCCCTTAAAAGATAATCTAAATCCTACACTACCCCAAACATTCCCAAATAGATGAATAGAGAGTGATAGAAGAGTAATCCAGAAATGATACCTTTGGTCCAACGTTTGACGTTGACTTCCTCAATCTTTGTGGCTTCCAAGATTGCAAGTCTCCTCCCAAAGATGACTTGCATCCATAGCTAAGAAAACAATGCTACAAATATTCCGTGTCTATTCATCAATTAGGATTAGATATCAAATTTAATGCATAAATCAAATAGAAGAGATAAACATATCATTTGGGACAATGGAAACAAATTCTTTGATTCAATACTCAAAGATTGGAAATTACAACCTTTGCAGGTTGACGCTCCGTGAACCTGGTCCAGGATGTTCTTGATATTTATCCAAGTGCACCTTCTAAGTTCCTTCTCTCACAATCATCTTGATCACTTCAAGGGAATGGAAGGGATTGTATGCGAGAAAAGGACTAGAGAGGGAATGTTGAGGCAACAACTCAAAAAAGGTTGAAATACTTGGGCAAGGAAGGAAAGGGATTTGGGAAGAGTTTCACTGTTCTAATTCTTGATTTTGGAGTGATACCCCAATACCTCCTTTTATATGACAAATGGATAGTTATTCGGTTTGGGTACGGGCTACAATGGGCGAATTGCTTGGTAAACCTCCAATATCCTGTAAATTCCACTGAATTCCTTACAACTTTTTAATTTTTGCAACTTTTGTAGGTAAACGCGAGTTGTTTAGTAGGCAACTAGAATATGTACGTAGGTTGTATAGCATGCATCAATCATATGTACACAGGAAGTAGTGTAGCAGGACGCGTAAATGCTCCAAAAAAGATTTTTTTAAATAGAGTTCCTCAGCAGTGAATTGGCAAATTATGCAAGTAGAAAGGCCAATGCCATGTATGCATGAGTAGGTAATTTTAGGGATATAACACCATATTGTAAAGTAATTCATCATATTCATTATGTACCTTTCCCTTGATACTATTTCTTGTGGATTGATTGGTCCTACAAATTCTATAGCCCATTTTTCAAATTCTTGCAAGGTAACTTGTGGATTCAAAGGCATTTAATCCCTCCTCGATGGTTTTCCCACTCTTTGACATACGTCACATGACTGCAAATATTCCTGATCATCTTTGTGAAGTGTAGGCCACCAAAACCCCGCACGCAAAATATTTTGTGCAATTTCCTTCCTTGCATAAATGTCCTCCTACAATCTTGTCATGTGCTTCTACAAGTATCATTGGTATTTCATGTTCTAGCATACACCGTCTTAACATTCTGTCCAATCCCAACTTGTATAGATTCCCTACAATCAACTAATAATATACTCCTTTGAATACCAGTTGTTTCTTCTACACCACTGTCATCTCTACTCGAGCCATGCTTTTACTTAAAAAATCCACGATGTCCAAGAAGTAATCATCCACCATATTTACTACAAATAGTTTTGTGTCTGGTAAAATATCATCTAAATTTCTTGCATCTTCTCCTGATAGTATGCGTGATAGATGATATGGTCCTACATTCAACTTCCCTTGCTTCACCACAACCTCAAAATTATATTCTTGGAACAAAAGTATCCATTTTCATATTCTCCCCCCCAACACTGGCTTATTCACTAGGTATTTTAATGCATAACGGTCTTTATACATCATAAAGTGAGACCCCAATAAATAATGTCTAAACTTTTGTATCACATAGACCATTTCCCATCCTTCTCATTGTGTGGTAGTATAATTCTTCTCTTCTATGGATAGCTTCCTTCTTGCAAAATTGGGTGATCAATAGTACTATATCACTATGTTTTGTATACTTCTGTGCAATATTTTATTTCTCATTCCCAAACATTACTTGCATTATCCTTTTTCATTGTGGCCAATATTTCATTCCTTCCTTGTATGCATCCCACCAACTGGCTGGAGTCACTTTTAGGACAACATCTAGTGCTAATAGCCTTTGTTGGTTGAGTACCTAAAACTCAAATTCCTTTACAAACAAACTTATATCAGTTAATCCATCGTACCTGGGTGGATCACATAGCTTTGTTCCAATCCAACACAAGAATCGAGTTGTGTTTGCACATCATCTAGTTGAGACTTCATGTATTCTCTGCTGCCAATGCTCTATACCTTCATCAGAATATGATGCACATGAAATGATACTTCACCAAATTAGCGCACCATCTACAGTAGGGTTTACATAATCATCCATCCATGCAGTCATGTTATATAAGTTATCAATGTCATTTCCTCTTGTTGACTTTATGTATCTCTTTCCTTATGATGGGTCCAAGGGTGCAGTGACTTTCAAATCTCCAACTTCAAATATCATCTCAATCCTCTTCAAGTGACTGATCCCCAATTATCAAAATCCCATTCCAGTCCCATTTGTGCTATTTATGGTTGAATGTCATCCACGATTTCAATAACTTCAAAGTCTACCATTCTTCACACCTCATCTATGCTCACAGGTACTCCTGTCAACTGACCAATTGGTATTATTTTGTGTTGATTTGTGAGACTTAAATGAATAGGAGACCATACTAGCTTGGGTTTTCCCATCATATCCCATGTCTTATTGGGTAAAAAATTCATTTCTGACCCCAATTTAAAGATAATTTTGTCCACATCATACTCCCCAATTTGCGCACTAAATATGAATTCTTTGTTGCTCCTCTTCTGGTGAAATACCTAATTCACCACCCTTTATGCAATGGGATTTTCCCTTTCTCATGTACAGTGGTCAATCATGTCGTAGAGTTTACTCAGTGCATTTTCATCTCTCATTATTTCTACATAACTCCTCATGAATTTTGTTAGAGTTCTTACCTTTCCATTTGGTTTCTTAGACACAACACGATCTTCTAAATGAGGCACAAATGATGTTGATATGATCCAATCCTATCCAAGTACCTCTTTTCTTTCCCTATGATATATATTTTTTTCTTATTGAGGATCAAAAGTTGGCATAGGCCCTGCTGAATTCCTTACCCATTGCTCAGTCTGATTTCCTTCAATCATCATATGATTTGCTATTCTAGCTCCTCCATGTGTAAAAACTATTATTCATGGCCCCTCATTGCATTTTTTGGCTGATATGTTTTGTACATTCTGATTTGGATTCTGGTTTTGGTTTCCTCTGGATTTCCATTTCGATACTAGTTGAGGAAAATATTATGTCACATGATCCAATGCTCTACAGTATGTGCACATTGTACATGGATTCAGGCAGTCACGAGCTAAGTTTCCTGGTTGATTACAAATGTAACATATAAATGGTCGTCTTTCTCCTCTACCAAAATTCCCTCTTCCTCAACCTCTGCCAAAGTTTCCTCTATTCCATATATTGAAACCTATTTGATTATTATATTGTGGACCACCCCCTTCTACTGCATCATTCTCCTCTTGAATCATGTACATATCCAAAGTGTGCTCCCTCATCAAGTCGAATGCACAAAAATACTTCTCGTTATGTCCAATGGACTTGGAAAAATTGCAAAACAAGTTCCTTGTTGTACTATGATACTTCCTTAATAATATACATTTAGTTAGATTATGTCTCCATTTATTACATATCATGCAATACCCCCCTCCCAGTAATGGATTTGGTGCTCCAGGTGCAAAATATTGCGTGAATGTTTGGAATTCGTCCTTGTGATGAGATTTAGTCCTACACTTGGTACACCAAACTTGTTCATATTTCTCCTTTCCTTTTGTAAGTTATTCCATTTGAATCATCAAAGTATCTAACTGTGTATGAACTTGTGTCATTCCTCCATTCTCTCCTATAGGGGATGATTTTAATTTCATTGCAATTTCCAGTGCCTCGGGATGCGACACAACCTTTTGTTGTATCAATGGCCTATGAATGTGTAGTACAAGTTTTGAAATAAACCATTCTTGATCTTGTTGATAGAGGATCTAGAGAGTCAACCTACCCATCATATCCTTGAACCATTGATCGAAGTCCCATACAAAATTTGTTTGCACCTGTTTAATCTCCTTCAATTCTATAATGTACTTTGATTCTAACTTTGGTTTCTTGAACTCTTTTAGAAATGATTTCCTTATCTCCGCCAAATTTCTGGCTTGTCCCATAGGTATGGTACTTTGCAACTTCATGTACCAAACTAATGCATGGCCTCTAAATGTTGTTTCCAATTGCACAATATTCACAACCTCATCCCCGACATTCTTAGTGGCCCAAATTGTTTCGTAACAAACGTATGTTGTTATAGGTCCTCTGATGCAACTCTCTAGAAATCAGGTACTCTAAGGGTGTTTTCTACCCCTTCCATGTTTCTTTGTGTATCCCCTCCTCTTGGCGATGTTGGTTGACTCTAACTCTGCACACTACTTCCACTGCTCTGATTGCTACTACTTTTTCCTCCCTAGTTAACTATAATTTCTTTTGATAAGTCTTAAACTGTTATCTCTGATTATGGTGACACACATGGGGTTATGGATTCAACATAGGACTCAGTCTAAGTAGGAACCTATGGTTCTTGTATCACTGGAATGTATTGTAATTCCTCTTCTTCTCCTTCTATATATGGTATCTCTAATATTCACACTATTGTCCAAGGTTCTCAACAATATTGATCATTGTGCATATCTCTTTTCCTAGCCCCAGTATTTTGCCTCTTGTACCTCCTTCCTCCACACAATACTCCAAACTCGTCTTCTTCCTACGATATACCTTCTTCAGTCCTATGCATCCTAAGTCCTTCCCTTATTTCTCCATTGCTTCTTCACTCTTCCTCATACTATTCTCTTGTCATCCCTCAGTTCCCCTATGTGCATCAACCCCCTTAGCAATCAGATTGCATTGTCATCATGCATTGTCACACAACAAGATATTTATCCATGTACCTAATTATTTCATGAACCTTCAGCGTGGACCTTTGAAAAAGTCCCTTTCTATAATACTATATGATTGGGAACAATCTAATGCAAACTCTGTAATGTTTCCTCCTAATATGATATCCAACCAAAAATCAATTGCATGAGTAGTTGGGTTACTTACACAATTCAATTGTATTACCAACTCAAGAGTCCAATTCCTCAATGCTACAGTTCTGTACCTTCCAATATTCTCCACTAATCTTTCTAGCCACTTAGTTAGAATAATTGGAAATTTGCAAAAGAAAATTTCATTCAGTTTTGTATACACATAACTTTGCATCCATTTCTTATCACTCATCTTAGGGTTTCTATTCTCTTATAGATCAAATTCGCGTTCCTTATTTTCCAACCATTATGATATCTCTTTCTTAGTTGACCTCCAAAACATTCCCTCAATCGGAAATTTCAGGTCATGGAAATAGAACCATTTGTTGGGGCTACGCGTGGTTTGTAAGACCCTAGGTTCGAGTTATATTTGAACAAAAAAACCCTTCAGACACTGAACCTTTTGAGATCACCTTCTTGCGCATATGAAGTCTCACCCAAGGTATCTATTGGGACTGTAAGAACTAGGTTTTTGCAATAGTGAGGGAATGGGAGGTTATTATTCCATTCATTCTTGATTATTTGTTTTGTGCGCGTTATTCTGTAGTGATTTTATTCTATTATTTAATGGTTCTCAGGTTCATATTTCCATTATATTCTAGATTACTACCTAACTCATTACTGTAAGAGTCATAACCATTGTTGTTGTATGAAAATTCCCCTATGGACAGGTGAATATCCTCTTGTATTCTAGACCCCTACTACCAAGACATAAAGATGCTACCATTGGACACTAACATTCCTTTAAATGCAGTTAAACTAGTGAAAGGGGAAAGAGGAAGAAAGTATTATGTACCTTTTTCCTGAAGCTTGTCCTCACTTAATCCAGGTTGAACTTGATCTC